>QLPA01002866.1:0-37862 GCA_003313945.1 Lactifluus pinguis | reverse complement strand
ATAGGGTGTTTCACAGCAGCCATTATTTTGCTCATTAATTTGGCCATTCTTATGATTCCCATCAGTTATCCTTACTTTTTTCTTCTGTTCTCATCCCTTTATTACCATTATTGATGAGAACAGAAGAAAAAAGTAAGAAAAACTAGTGGTAATCATGAGAATGGCCAAATTAATGAGCAAAATAATGGCTACTGTGAACGACTCTAATGTGTCTACAGACTGCCAATAGGGTGTTTCACAGTAGCCATTATTTAGCTTATTAATTGGCCATTCTTATAATTCCCACCAGTTATCCTTACTTTTTTCTTTTGTTCTTATTAATAGGGTCGTTCACAGTAGCCATTATTTTGCTCATTAATTTGGCCATTCTTATGATTCCCACCTGCTATCCTTACCTTTTTTTTCTGTTCTCATCCCTTCATTGCCACCATTGATAAGAACAGAAGAAAAATGTAAGGAAAACTGATGGGAATCATGAGAATGGCTAAATTAATGAGCAAAATAATAGCTACTGTGAAACACCCTAATGGTGACAATAAAGGGATGAGACCAGAAGAAAAAAGTACAGAAAACTGATGGGAATTATGAGAATGGCCAAATTAATGAGCTAAATAATGGCTACTGTGAACAACCCTAATGTATCCATTGTCACAATTTAGAAATCACCTGTAGCTAGTTCACTTGCTTGTTTATTAATTTCATGTAAGCAATTCCAGATGTCATTCACCTTCAAAGCAATATTACCACAAATATCCTCAATCTTTGTCCCACTTTTTTTTCTACTACTAGCTTCTTTACCTCAGAGTAGAATAATTGATGGGCAGCATCTTTGTAGCTGATGCCATACATCTCTTGCAGAGCCTTGACTCCAGCATGTAACACTACAAGCTCGCAGTATGTGTGCAACTAATTGCACCATAATGAATTGGTTAATTATTAACAATAAAATGTAAGAACAAAGACATACTGGTACCACTGGGGCCATTATACCAAGATCTGAGATCCAGCCATATGAGAGATCTTTGAGGGATAAAAGCTAGCAGGCATATAGGCAATGGAGAGATTGGTTACAATTGGAAGGATAGGAATGAGCAGGTTCAAGAACAGCAATAACCACTTACCCCACCTAATGCCTGGTCAACACACATGTCTTTAGCATTGTTAGGTGATTTTTACTTGTGCTCAAATTTGTCAATCAAGAATTGTGGCACCAGGCATTGTTTTTCATCTTTTGTTATTGCACAGACATACTTGAGAGGTAGAATGGTGTTCTTAATGGTATGATCTATAGTAGAAGTAAAGTAATGACAGTGAATGCAGGTCTTTTATTGTGATATATCAGAGTTCACGAGATAAGATTAAGATAAGATTAAATAAGCAATGTACTGTGATAATAAGACACATCAACCCCAATCTGGTGATCTGGTCCATGAAACTGTCAGGAATGTTCCAATATGACCAGCCTGTCACCGCTATCAAGGTTTCATCAACCCTTTGAACACTACCATCATCTCTCTGAACCCACCACTCAAGATTAGTATTGATATCTGTTCCAAAGATCACAGCTAGCCTGCAGTACTATGAAAATATTATTCAGGAGGTAGTTGGTAACAGCAGCATCAAAAATGTGATGCAAATCTATAAGAAAGAGATGGTATGTGTTCATTTACTATTTCTAAAGCTCCATTTTAACCCTTCACATCTTAGAAACACCTATTTGCGAAAGCTCAGACCAAGGACCAACAGATCAAAGAGGTGTTCAAACAATATAAGCATATCAGCAAGTTTCTTGTTAGATGGAAAGCACATTAGAACAATGACAACTATGTAGAGGATCAACGTAGGGAACTTCTGAAGTGGGATTAGAACCCTACCCAAATTGGTAATGTTAATTCTCATTGCTCATATTGAATAAACTCAACTGATTGACATAAGAACAACCAGCATCAGCAAGGGCTTCACCAGCACATCATCCACCACTGCCAACGGCAAGTTGTCTAACATTGCTGACACTACCGACACCTCATCTGCCAACACCGATGCTAACACTACCAACCAGTCATGCATCCCTGGTGATGCCAACTCTTCCCACATTGCCAACACTACTGCTGACCCCTAGTTATGCACCACTGCTGAGATTGCCAACACTACTGCCAACCCTTACACTACTGACAGAGCAGGTGCCAGTGGCCATGACTGTTGATGGTGGCTCTGAGTCTGCACCTGGTGATGTGGCAGCTGATGCCTATGAACCAGACTCCAATAACCAGTGTGCAGCCAGTGAAGCACATGCAAGTTGTAAAGTAAAAGGAACAGGAAAGTACTATAAACTACCTTGTGGGAAATGTGAAAGGGCTGGCTGACTTAATTTTTACAGGGGCAAGAAATTTGAACTATGCAAAAGGTTGACTTCCACTTCCTGCATTAGGCCCTGTTTGGCAACTGTGATCGTTTCAACAATTTTTAACAATCAATGTTGATTGTTAAAAATTGTTGAAACAATCACAGTTTCCAAACAGGGCCTTAAGTGCAAGATTTCAAAGTTCAAGTGCAGTGTTGCCACCTCAAGAGCACCTAAAGGGACTGCACAAAGAACAACAATGTTAAAAGGGAAAAGGAAGTGTATAGCTTAGGACAACAACAATCAGAA
This sequence comes from Lactifluus pinguis, assembly GCA_003313945.1. Taxonomy (NCBI): domain Eukaryota; kingdom Fungi; phylum Basidiomycota; class Agaricomycetes; order Russulales; family Russulaceae; genus Lactifluus; species Lactifluus pinguis. The sequence continues at coordinate 35,212 of QLPA01002866.1, read as the reverse complement.
CTGGTTAAATATTAAAGTGCCGAGAGTGGAAGGGAATGAAAACAAGCAATGACAAAGGGTCAAAGTCGAGATCACGTGAGAAGAGGGAGAAACAAAAGTGGGCAAGTTTGATACTGCCCTGCAACTCTGTGCATTGAACTATTTAACTGGTGTCTGTAGTAACTAGTAACCTAGCTACTGATCACAATATTAAGTCAATAAACATTGGTACAAAATCGAGAGGAAGGTAAAACACCTCAGTGTAGCGACTGGGCGTGCTCGATCCAGTGGTCGAGATTGTGGCCTTGTGATAATGTCGACGAGGCCTCATAGTTATATAAGACTAATTACAAAAGGTTAACGAGGGTTAGAATCACGAAGGGGTATAGTAGAAACAGCTTGGGCAATCGCTCCCAACAGGGGGTGTCGTTATCCTCATCAGTTTGCCCTCGGCCAGCCTGTGATGATGGCACATGCATCATCGGGCTGCTCTGGCCTCCCGTGGCCACACCTCCTCCACTCTTGTCGTCTTGAAACTCCTTCCAGATCGAACTTGCATTCCAACAAGAACATGGCGAGTGACACAGCCTTTTCACCAAGAGTTGGATTGGAATTCTATGAGGCATATGCACAAGCAGTTGCCAAGGTAGAGGCCCATAATATCCATGCTAGCAGGACTTGGACAGAATGTGGGTCATTATTATTTTACCAATATTGCATACTTCTACCTATTAGTCCAGCTTTCCAAGTACTGGAAGCAGAGAGAGGTGTGCTACTTGTCAACTTCAGAAGAATTTAGAGAGTGGGATGAAGCTGAACATAGTGGTAACACTGGTGAGTTGCAATTAGATCCTTCTATCTCAAAATATTTAGGCCCTGTTTGGCAACTGTGATTGTTTGAACAATCTTTAACAATCAACATTGATTGTTGTGTTTAGTTGTTGTGGTGGCTGAGTATGTGACTTTTGTGACAGGATTCTCAGACATGCCTGCTTACAACACCACAACAACAACCAAACAACCAATAAAACTCAATAATCAATGTTGATTGTTAAAGATTGTTCAAACAATCACAGTTGCCAAACAGGGCCTTAGCAGTAAATGCAGGTTTCACTGTCCGCTTCAGAGCAGATGATATCAATAAACAACTTGGTGAAAAAGCTGTGGCCAGATTAAAAAAGCTCAATGCTGAGCTGCAATGACTGTCGCTTATGGAGGAGAAGCTTAACACCCTTACTGGAAAACTCAGAAGCATCCATGAACACCTACATGTAACTACTGACCAAAACAGTGCAACACAACATTTGGAACAGATGGAAGTAGTATTAAATTCTCTGAGTGAGAAGGTGGACAAGTTATATATATATATGGGCAGAGTTACCTTTGGGAGTGCATCTCTACATTCACCTGCAACTGAAGTACCAATTCTCATGCTGCAGTTCCAGCACCATCTTCTCTACTCTCACAGCCACTATCACCTTTGACATCATCAGCACTGCCAGCACCCAGTGTTGTATTTTAGAGAGTTATTAACCACTGGCTTTTTAAGGCTTGTATCTAATGGGTCATTAATGTTTTGAGTAGAATGGCCATTTCTTGGTCATCTGTTGAAGTTGTCACCTAATTTTGTTTTTTTAAATGAGCTTTTCTATTGCATAGACAGATTTCAGTATACTGTCCTACTGTTCTACCATGTCATAGTTCTACTAGAACCACTACATAAGACTAATCACAAAGTGTCCAACAGCCCTCTATAGGTTTTGTGTTTTGGTTCAGTGTTAAGCCAAGCCAAGTGGTGGTTCTCTAGGCTCTTCTCTTTCTGCAACTGAACCACCACCATCCCTCTATGTGATGGGGGCTCTGGTGTAAGTCCTACCCCAGTGCGACCTTGTCACTGGTCGCTGGGCCTCCTATGGTAGACCCACCTCTCCTGCTGTCGACTCCTACCCACCCTTGGCTGCTGCCACCAGACCCCAGTCTGGTTGAGGTCAAGACAAACCCTCACTGCACCCATGTGGTGTTCTTGGCCCTTTGCTGGGCCTATCCACCCCTCCTGCACCACCCCACCCTGGCTGTTCGTGCTAGGTGTGGGCACCATTCCTGCCTGCCGCTGTTGCTGCTGTGCAGCCCCCTGACAATGCTCACCCCTCCTGCCTCATGCCCTTCTCGTTTCCTGCCTCATGCCTCTCCTCTGGACTACTGGCAACCCTGTCCCCTTTTTGGAAGATGGGCTCTTAAACTTCCACCATCCTGGCTTCCCAGGCCCTTCAAGTTTTCTCTTTTGGGCACTGCCCACTCCCACCCTTCTGATGCTATTTCTGGCTGCAATTCCTCATACAAACCTTCCTTTTTCCCACAGGTGGCTCTCGTTGCCATAGTTTTTTGGTTTAGCCCCTCATCTCCTGTTAGTGTTTGTGTTGTAGGTCTGTCTTCTCATCCTTGTGGGTTTTGGGCGGGATCCAACATTGTCCTTAAGGGTAGGTAGAGGTTCTCCCTCATGCTGAGTGATGCTTGCGTTGTGACCACATGTCCATAGTCAATACTGAATTTGGGGAAGCTGTTTCATGTCTAGACCCTTTATGCATAGAGTAGTAGTTCAGTCATAGCACATGTCTTGTCACATTTCAAGTGGGGACAATAAACAATCACCTTTGGGTGTGCAAAAAAAAAAGTGGTGGTTCTTGTATGGCTGATCTGAGGCAAGCTCTCTATCCATTGTGTGGGAGGAAAGACAGTGTATGGTCACCTCTCTAGTATCAGAAGGAGCAGGTGTTGGCTTTGGTGGAGTTGGGCTTACTGTCATTAGCAGTTGCTTCCAGTGTTGTAGCTAAGACCTAAGGGTTAATCATTATTAAGGCGTAAATACATTCAAAGACTAACCCTTAGCGTCCATCAAAAAGAATACTAAGCCTTAACTAAGTCTTAGAAAGATAAGTAATAATATAGAATAAAAGGCCCACAGAAAAAAACCTAGCAATGAAGCTAAAATTGCAACTCTAAGGCTGAGTAATTTTTTAATCACCTGCAAAATGAGGATAGAGGCACTATCATAATCACTGGCCATGGGTAATTACCCTCAAGATTGTCCCAATACCCTCAATAAGGACTTAGAAAGTGTTTGTTATCTATGTTAGCCCATTACTAGGTGGCCCTTATGGTGCCCTTAACATTGGCTGTCCCTTTCTCCAAGTTCCTCAAGCCCCTTTTTGCTCTGCAAGTCACTCTTTCTACTCTTAGCACCCAAAATTCTTTTGCACTCTGCTGTAACTATAATATTTCAGCAAGAAATGCCTTCCAGTAAAGGCATTCTCTAAAAGTTAGACAGATTGGGTGACAACCCCAAGCCTCCCACTGCTACCTTCACCTCACTTATGTCAACAGCCACCTTTAAGCTAAGAAGAAGCAAGCTCAGAAGACTATGAAAAGCAAGAAGAAGCAACTGCTAATAACAGCAAGCCCAACTCTGCCAAAGCCAACACCTGCTCCTTCTAGTGCTAGGGAAGTGGCCATGCCCTGTCTTTTCTCCCACACAATGGATAGAGAGCTTGCCTCAGATTAGCTATACAAGAACCACCACTTGGCTTGACTCAACACTGAACCAAAACACAAAACCTATAGAGAGCTGTTAGACACTTTGTGATTAGTCTTATATAGTGGTTCTGATAGGACTATAACATGGTAGAACAGTAGGACAGTATACTAAAATCTGTCTATGCAATAGAAAAGCTCATTCAAAAAAAAAAAATTGGGTGACAACTTCAACAGATGACCAAGAAATTGCCATTCTACTCAAAATAATAATAACCCCTTAGATACAAGCCTTAATTAAGCAATGTTTCTAAGTTCTAAGCCTTAATTAAAAAGTCAGTGGTTAATAACCCCTTAGAATACAACACTGGCCTCACATAGCACTTGGCACCCATTTCACTCTTGGATAGATTTTGACTTTGCATATTACCACTTTGTTGAACTTCAGACTTCTGAAGGTAATATAGACAAAGCCCTCAATTTGTGGGCAGCATTGGTGATGGAACTTGAAGGTGATGTTTCATGAAGTAACTCAGCTGACTTGTATGGCACTATTGATGCTATCCAGCATGGTGACACTCCATAGAAAGTATACCATGTCTGTTACTGTACCAAGGCCTATTACCTCTAGGTACTCCATCAAAGTGGATGATCGAAAAGTATGAGCTCTGTATGCATGATGCATGGCAGGTCCTTCTTCATCAACTGGCTATACCAGATTATGCAGATTTTATCAATTATTCCCCATACAAGCAGCTTGATCACAATGGTAAACACATGCAATCAAATCTGATGTCTGCAAATTGGGCTTAGAGGCAGACAGTATGTTGGTCAACTCTTGATGATTTCATTCACACTGACACTACAGAAGGATATTCTTGCGGAGGACAGGTTCACACATGGGGCTATGTTTGTCCCTGTCATAGCTGGAAGTGACAAGACAACTGTCTCCATTGCAACAGGGCATCAAGAATTTCACCTGGTAATCTAACGAACACAGGATGGTGTGCTCACAGAAACACCTTACTTCCTGTTGCATTTCTCCCTATCCTAAAGAGTAAGTAAATCATTTTCTCTCATCCAAGTTGATTGAATGTGTGTCAACATAGCCTTATCACACTCAAACACTTCAAGCATTGGCATAATTTTGTCCACAAAGAGTAGAGCTGTGCAACATGTCGATACTTGGGTATGCCTAACCTTGATTGTGGGTCTAGAGAAGGTGATACTATGAGTAATGAGGCAGACTGTGATACCAGGAAAGCAGCCTCAGGACAGTTGAGCCCTGAGTGGCCTAGGAAGGTACTACTGTGACTAATGAAGCAGATCACAGGAGGGTTAGGATGGGGGAGAAAGTGAATGGGACAATACAGATTGGGTAGATGGGCAACATTATGAACTTTTGAGGAGCCTTGGAAGAATCACTGGATGCCAGACTTGGGGCTTTACGCTTATTGATGTGAGATTCTGAAGTATTCCTGTTCAAACAGTTGGAGTCAAACCCAATCATCCAGAACATGAAACAACATACTGGACAATATTCACTGAGCTCTCATCTGCAACAAGCCTGTGAAAACATAAGCTTATAATGACATGAAGTAAAGAATGACAGACTCATCCAAACTGGTCTTGTTTCTATGAAATATAAGAACAATAGAAATCAAATTAGTGTCACAGGAAATCACACATGGCCATTAAGATATGCATGACAATGTTTTCTTGGATGTGCTAAATCAGAATATAAGAATTAAATACAAGTCAACAAGACAATGAGAGATACATACGACAAAGATTTTGGCGGCATGACTGAATATGTTTTTATTCAGTGATACCATTGAGTGAAATAAGATATTAAAAAGGGTGAGAAAGGTGCATCGTCACATATAATCACATTAAGTTAAATAAAGTAGCAACAAACTCCACATTTGATGCCAAGATGCTGCAACAGTATCAATGAATATCCCCACACATTCAGACTGTTAAGGTTCCAAGCGGGACCTTAGAGCGGAGTGCTCCTTTAACACTTACTTTCGACTTACGGTTCGGTTCAGTGTAGACTTCGTAAACGACGAAGTCAAACTCGTATCAGATGATGAGGTTTCTCTCAGACTTTACCAATGTTCCAACGCAATGTTTAGACTGTCGCAAAACAGCTTAGATTGTGAAACAAAACTGAGACTTAAGGTCCCAGTAGTCGCCTCAACGTGACTTAAATACACAATGACATCATAGCCGAAAGTAAATAAGACGATACGAAACATAGCTAACACAGCTCCGCAGCCATAGGGGCTGTGGACGGTCCTCGTACTGCTTTTCTGTTCTTGCAGGATCAGACGCGAATCAGCAAGTCATCGCGTGGCTGTCCATCAGACTGCTTGAGGCAGTACGGTGCTAAATAAGTCCGATCAAAGAAGCAGTGACGTACGGTGATCGGTGAGGTAACGGAACGTATGTAGGGAGGCAAGATCGATCATGAGATCGATCAGATGTCCATCCAATACACGAGGCATTGATGTAAGAAAGAAAAGAAGCACATACGGAAGACGTCGGCCCGGTCCACGCGATGAGAAAGTGTATGATCCACGCAAGATCATAACACCATCCCCGTCCTAGAGCGAAGTCCCACCTTCGCTTCGTCGTCGGACTCGTACCCCTTATTCAGGGAGAGGAAGAAGGAGAGGGGCTGGAGGGTCCAGGGGCATCGTTCGCCCCAGTAGTCGTGTTCGAGGGGGACGAGGCACGACTGACCGTATTGGCATTGGACATGAGGTTGTCGACAATTTGTTCCAATGTGTCCATAGGACACACACCAATCGCACCACCTGTGTAGCGGACACTGCCGGTAGGTGTGTCCAGGATCGATCCGATCGCAACGGGCACAGTATGTTCCATACGGATATGCAACTCTGGCCCATGCGGAATCGGTTGCTGAGCCACTGCCCGTATCGAAGTGCCGTCCCATACAAGCCGGGCACTCGAGGGTAGCTGTGCAGTCATGAACCCCCTCGCGTTGCCAGCGGGGTCTGTCAACGTGACGGTCATAGTGAGTGCGCTGCTCTCGGGCAACGGGCGGAGCGGTAAGCAGGCGGTGGGATTCATGACGGTGCGCAAGACTGGTTCGGGCAGTGGACATGTCAACTCTTGTGAGAAGGGATCGGGTGGCTGATGGGAGATCGTATGCAGGGGGCGCAGAGGTGCGCCCCTCTGTGGTGGGGGCGACTGCCACCCACCAGGTCCGCGTTGTGTCTCGTGATGGTGACACCGCGGGTGGGGTGGTCGGCTCGAGTTTCTCGAGGACTCGGAACTCGAATTCTGTCTGCTCCATTGCCCACGGGTTAATACTCTCATCTGACGAGGGTAAGGAGAATCGGACCGTGGTGTGGCTGGGCGATTTACTGCCCGGGCGTAGGTAACCCTCGTCCATTCCGGTCCATCGTTCTGGGCTGGCTGGGAGCGGGACGTTGAGGTGTTGTTCGTGGTGGAGCGAGTTCGCGGCATTGGACATGTAACAGGTGCAGATACGAATTGGAGGTTTGGTAAGAGGTAGAGTGGAATGACGAATAAGAGGTTGAGTGTGAAGAGGAGGAGTAGAACAATTGTTTGAAGTGGGAGTGGAGTTCGTTGGTGATGCTTTTTCTGGTCGCATCATCAGGACTCTTATAGCTTTTGGATGAGCCTTATAGAACGTTTTGATCAAGTCTGGCGCGTTGACTTGTGATGCTGGCTCCCATGAGTTGTGCGCAGCGGAATAGCCTTTCCACTTCAACAGATACTCTAGCTTTCCTGGCTTGGTCGGAGTTTGCCCAACGCGTCGTGTTGCTAACACCTGTTCAACCTCATACTCTGCCTCGCCCTCGATCAATTCCGGGGGCAGTTCTTCATAATTTGGTCCATGTTCCACTGTTTCAGTATACGGTGTGATCAATGATGTGTGGAACACGTTGTGGATCTTCCAATGATCTGGGGTTTGCAAACGCACAACCACTGGCGATATGACTTTGAGGACTTCGAATGGTCCATAACGTTTAGGGGCTAATTTCTTACTTCCATGCGTGAGCTTCAAATTGGTTCCCTCCAACCAAACTCTATCTCCTTTTTGATACGCATGGTACTTGCGTTGTCCTCGCTTACATTCTGATCTTTTCTGCAGTAGTGTTTGTGCGTGGCGCATCGCTGTTCGTGCCTTCTCCCGCACTTCTTCCAACACGTTTGCACGTTTTGTTACATACGGAAGTCGAGAGGTGGCGCTGAGAGCGGTGATCATCGGGGTAAAACCTATGAGAAGCTCGAATGGGGTGTAGCCCGTGGTGGCGTTTGGCCATGAGTTATGCACAAATTGTGCGATCGGGAGAAGATCTGACCAATCTGTTTGATGGTCATTTCCATAGATTCGGAGGTATTGTTCCACTCTTTGATTGGCGCGTTCCGACTGTCCATCTGTCTGTGGGTGGTAAGCAGTGCTAATATTCTGTTTGATTTCAAGTTTTGTGCAGATCGCTTCTGCTAGATTTGATGTGAAGCGTGGATCTCGATCGGAAATGATCCGTCTCGGTATACCATAAAGAGGAAACACGTGTTTGATGTACAAATTGACAATATCTTCTGTACTGCTCTTCTTGACGCATGGGATAAACGTTGCTGCCTTCGTGCAATCATGATCGATAATTGTTAATATAGAGTCATATCTGTTTGACTCTGGTAGATCCGTAATCAGATCCATAGCGATTACTTGATAGGGAACATTGGCGATGTGTTCCTGAGGTTCTACAGGCGCCAAGGGTACACGTGGTCGATGTGTCGTTGGCTTCGTGCTTTGACAGACAGCGCATCCTTTGACGTATTGTGTCACAAAGCGTTTAATATCCGGCCACCAAAAGTTTTGAAGAACTTGGTGTAGCGTGTTGCCAATTCCTGGATGGCCAGCTATTGGGTGGTCATGATAACGATGGAGGATGTCTTTCTGGAGTTGATCGTCTGGTGGCACAACAGGCGCATCTGCCTTCCACCAGTGATTCTCATGGTCTTGCTCGATCTGATGGATTTCCATCCATCGACACATTTCTTCCTCGTGTTTCGTTTGACACTCCCAAACATGTTGTTCAAGGGAGGTAAGACCGATTGCTTGTGCAAAAAGCTTATCTGGCAGGACAATTACGTCCTCATTGTCTTGTTCTCCTGCCGTCATGGCTGGGTTACGTGATAAGGCGTCTGCTTGGTTGGTGGCGCTGGGTTTGTGTATTAATTCGAAATTGAAGTCTGCTAGTTTACTCAGGTACCGCGCCACTCGCCTTGCGATGTTCCGGGGTGATCGGTAATAACGGAGATTATTGTGATCGGTATAGACTTTGATCGGGAATGGGGATGACAATAACACGTGTTCCCAACGAAGTAATCCGCGCACTAGTGCAAGTAGTTCGCGATCATATACAGGGTAGTTGCGCTCTGCCTCGTTGAACGTGTGCGAATCATAACCCACTGGTCTGGGTTTATTCTCATTATCGCGCTGAATCAGGATCGCTCCCGTGGCGTATTGGGACGCATCAACTTCTAATTCGAATGGGCGCGTGTAGTCAGGTCTATTCAACACCAGGTCGTCTTTTACACGTTGTAGCAATGCTTTCACGGCGTTGGTGCATTCTTCCGTCCAGTTGAACTTAATGCCTTTCTTTAGTAGGGCTGTCAGAGGTCGTGCGAGTTCCGCAAAGCCGCGAATGAAGGGTCTTTGGTATCCAAGCACACCTAGGGTGCTCCAAACTTCCGACGCATTGCGGCATGTGGTAGACCAATTAGCAAGACCATCCCGCTTTGTGGGATCGATGGTGATTTGTCCGTTTCACACCTCAATCCCCAGATAGCGGACGTGATCCTTCTCGAAGTGACATTTAGACGGTTTGAAGAATAATGAAAGTTCTTCTGCACGATCTAGTACAGCGTGCGTGATTTCTCTAAGTCGTCCAAGGTTATCTGCACAGATGAGGATGTCATCCATATAGATGAAGATCTCCTCGGGGTATTTGTTAAGTAGATCCCCAAAGGCGTCATTCATAAATCGTTGGAAGGTGGCTGGGGAATTTCGCAAGCCAAAGAACATTACCTTTGGTTTGAATAGTCCATAGGGCGTTTTAAAGGCTGCCTTCCACTGGTCTTCGTCTTGTATGCGTATATTGTGGTATCCCCATCGGATGTCTAGTGCAGTGAACAATGTTTTTCCGTGCAACTGTTCTAGAATCGTCTCTATTCGGGGTAGTGGATAGACGTCTGGGACGGTAAATTCATTAACCTTTCGATAGTCCTGTACCGGTCGTTTAGATCCATCTTTCTTATCTATGAGAAACCAAGGGGATGAGTAGCGGGACGCCGTCTTCTCAATATACCCCTTTTTCTCATGTTCCTCCAAGAATTCTCGTGTGATCTTCCGTTCGGGCTCTGTTAACGGATACACTTTACAATTTAAAGCATATGGTGCATTAGGTTTTAGTTTGATTTTCATGTCGTGTGGCCCTCGCGACGGTGGGAAGCGTTGAGCTGCCTTTTCATCGAACACATGTGCATGGCGTTGATATTCAGGTGGTATGCCTTGGACAGCTACACTTTCGCTCGCCGTCTTTTGCGCGTCCTTAATGGCCCATTCTTGGGCTTTGTTCGTTTTCTTGTCGCCAAAAGCTGCCTCCTGGAGGAATGCTATCTTCCTCATTCGTGCAGGTCCTAACTTTGCTGCATCGGCGGTGTCGATGAGTTTCTTTAAGAAGTGAGCGAAGGTCGTTCGTACCACAATCTTCGGTGTACTTTCAGCGACCGTGCCCTTCTTCCAATCAAGTTGTGGTTCAAACGCTTTGAGCCATGGGTAGCCCAGAATGATACTGTACCAATTAAATCAATTCGTCGGTCACAGGTCACAGGCATACCTGATTTGACGAAATGTCACAGATGTCACAGGTCCCAGAGCCAAGTGACGAAACCATATTTGGTCACTATCATTCTGGAGCGGCCCGATTTGGTCATTTGTCACTAAAATTTCAAATTTTTTTTACCCCTTGACGAATTTTTTTTTACAGGTCACAAAAAAATTCGGACCTGACGAAACCATTATTTCGTCAGGGAGGTCACAGGTCACATGGGGTGACGAATTGATTTAATTGGTACAGTACGGTCTGATCCCAACTCGGTGACGTAGAAGGTCAGTTTCTTTGTCACTTCTCCAATAGATACATTCAGGACGCAGTACTGCGTTACTCGTCCCATTCGATTTTCAGTACCGTCCACGTTAAATACTGGCCTTGGTACTTCGAGCTTCTTGGTTCCTACTCCCCATCTTTCAAGAGTGCGATTATCTAGGAAGTTTTCTGTGGCACCACTGTCTACTAGTGCACGTTCCTCCTTCTCTCCGCCATCCGAGTTTGTAAAATAAATAGGAACTATCATTGATCCAATATGATTTAAATACAAACTGGTCGGAAGTACGGTCCTAATCCAGGCGGACGTATTAGGACCTTCTAAAAACTCGCATCTTGCGCGGCCCAGTGAGTGATGATATTCTCACGTTCTTCATCACTGAGCTTCATGAGCATGTCGGCGTACTTGCTGGCATTAAATGGTTCTTCCTTTGCTTCGGTAGAGGGAGGAGTCTCTTCCTTCACTTCGGTGATTTGTGCGCGCATTTGTCCTTTCTTGGGATTCTTCGGACAGTTGCGCGACATGTGGCCTGTTTCCTTGCAAAAGAAGCAGCGACCTTCTTTGTAGAGCTTCTCTTGTTCAGGAGTGAAATTGCGGGTTCGGATGACATCCACATCCATAGCGTCCGGATCTCCTCGAGGTGTGACGTATTGACGCGGTGGATTAGATCGTCTCCCTTGATTCTGGTTTTGATTTTGTTGGCGCTGGCCTTGTCCTTGGCCAATTATTTGTGCAAGACGTCCCATGGAGTTGGACTTCCCGTCCCCATGGATATTATTGAACAAGATTTCTTCTTTCCATCGTGCATGGTGTGTGCGTGCCGCAGCTTGCCACTGTTCGAGTGTCTCCGGTCTAGGGACTTGTAGGCGCATTATATTCGTATGCAGGGCTTTCTTCAGGCCCATACGATACTTCATAGCTGTAGCATGACTTGTTGGTTCCCATCCAACGAGGTACATGAGATCGTTGAACGTCGTGGTGTAGTCATCTAGATCATCTCCTTTCATTTTGAGATCTAAGAATTGTGTAAGAGCGTCTTCCTTCTTAGACGTGTCACGGAAATCCTCCAAGAATGTGTTATAGAATGTTTGCCAGGTTATCTCATTGTTGGGCAGGACTCCTTGTTGTAACGCATTCACTGCTTGGTCCACTTTTTGTGAGGCCCATCGGTCGATCTTTGGTCCTTTACAGAAGCTCACAAATAGTAAGATTCGATTGATCGGGTTCTCCATTACCGGGTTAGCTCTATTAAGCCATCGATAATTCATGAATTTCCTCATGAATGCTTCGGACTGGGTTCTGTCGCCGCTAAAGATCCCTGGGCTTTCTCCCATCAACGATCCTCCAGCTGCTGGTACGTTTCCAGGGATGGCTAGTGGGACATGTGCTCCTGGAACAAATCCTCCAGGTGGTGGGCCGCCGCCACCACCTCCGCCACCAGGGGGACCGCCTCCTCCACCGTGGGCGCCACCCCCACCGCCACCAGGGGAACTGCCACCGCTACCACCTCCTCCGCCACCAGGATTACCGCCACCAGGAGTGCATCCTCCATGTGCACTTCCTCGTGGAGTATTGCCTCCTGTCGGCGTGTTTCCTCCGTGCCCTATCGTGGGTCCTAGGTCTGTGAGAGCGGGGACGAATCCAGCTGCCTGTGATGTTCCTGCAGCGGTCCTACTAAGCGTCATAGAATATAGTTTCATTGCTTGACGCGGATGCCATAATGGTAATAGATTTTGTACATCTAACATATCTATGCCATCCCTAGTCATGGTTGCTAGCGCGGCTCCAGCACCTTGATAGTCCCATGACTTATCTACATCTGTTTGGGGTGGTTGCACGCCTCGTGCAATGCTTAGATGTAGGTCTGCTAACATTGGTTTCTCTTCTTGTGGGACAAGGGCTTGTCTCACCCGTTCTACTTGTTCAGGGGTAATCTTTTTACTAATCAGATTCAACCCGTCAATATACGTTGTTCCATCTGAATCTCCTGAAGATGACGCAGATGAGTTGGAGGCCTGCTCCAACCTACTCGTCACGCTTGCTAGGAGTTCATCCCGATTGGCTGTCATCATTGCCTCTTCGGGTGATCGTATTGGTGATGCATCTCCCAACACCTGGAATCGGTTTGAGCTACCAATACTGGGTGCGATGTATTGTTCTTGTGGACTGGGGGTTCCATATCCATCTTGTTCACTGTCGGCTGATATCATCATGCTCGCAGTACTCTTACTTGTCTCAAATCACCAGGACGTAGACTTTCAAAGATTTTGTTCAGTTTCTGTATCTTAGATTACGATCGCGGGTGTATGACGTCGTCGTATTCTCAGATGTCTTCTAAGGTGATATCGCTATGTATCACTTTAGAGCGTTTGCTTTACTTCACGGAAAAGCACTAGTCCAGTCGGTTCTGCCCACTTAAGGGATTCAGAAGTCTCAGTTTGTGTTAAGGTTCCAAGCGGGACCTTAGAGCGGAGTGCTCCTTTAACGCTTACTTTCGACTTACAGTTCGGTTCAGTGTAGACTTCGTAAACGACGAAGTCAAACTCGTATCAGATGATGAGGTTTCTCTCAGACTTTACCAATGTTCCAACGCAATGTTTAGACTGTCGCAAAACAGCTTAGATTGTGAAACAAAACTGAGACTTAAGGTCCCAGTAGTCGCCTCAACGTGACTTAAATACACAATGACATCATAGCCGAAAGTAAATAAGACGATACGAAACATAGCTAACACAGCTCCGCAGCCATAGGGGCTGTGGACGGTCCTCGTACTGCTTTTCTGTTCTTGCAGGATCAGACGCGAATCAGCAAGTCATCGCGTGGCTGTCCATCAGACTGCTTGAGGCAGTACGGTGCTAAATAAGTCCGATCAAAGAAGCAGTGACGTACGGTGATCGGTGAGGTAACGGAACATATGTAGGGAGGCAAGATCGATCATGAGATCGATCAGATGTCCATCCAATACACGAGGCATTGATGTAAGAAAGAAAAGAAGCACATACGGAAGACGTCGGCCCGGTCCACACGATGAGAAAGTGTATGATCCACGCAAGATCATAACACAGACAGTCACATGGTCAAGTATTCAAACTGACAACCTGAATGCAAGTCAACATACCACTGGTTTGCATATTTCACGGTGCAAGTGGGCCATTGCTTGCAAGTCAAAGTATAGGCGGTGTGAGAGCATCATGTTGAGCCAAATAAGGTAGGGGAAGTAAAAGCAAGCAACTGATATTGTCATTTTCCAGGAAATTGCCATACTTGAAAGTGGATGTCTGCCTCGTTGCTCAGTCAAATGTTGGTAGCCCTGCATATGATACATCAACATCATAATCTGTGATTACAATAGATCAACTTACAAGGTGGAAAAAAGTCTCGTCAGAATGAGGTATAGTTTTACTCCCATCATCAAGGAGTGGGAACACCATAATAGGCCTTGGCTCCTCATTTTTTTTTTTCTGAGGGAGTCCTCTGTATCTATGTGACACTGTTTTTTAATATTCATATCTTCATTAGAAAGCATATCATCGTCCTCTGACTTATCAGATGTAGGTGCTTTCTTTGAGTGGGTCTTTTGAACCATAATCAGGGTGAGGACATGGAAGAAGAGATGACAGAGTGACAGTCACAGCAATTCTGTGACAAAGTTCAAGCTCATTTATGTGATCTGTACAATGTTGTGCACGCAAATTCCTGAGGCACTATGTTACACAATATACAAATCATAAACATATATCACCAAAATAGAATCATTTACTGGTATCAAAGGTATAGTCAATGTCTTGGGAACCAATCAAGTTCCTGTGAATATACCATCGTGAAACCATATCATACCATTACGAGTGATAATCCTTGATGTGAAGTGTTCACATGAAAAGTAAATTACACCACACAACTTGTATTGACAGAATGAGCCACCTGCTTCAATATTCAAAACAGGCTCTAACACATGTAGTCCTCCCCATAATTCAATTGCTAGTATAGGCGGGTGAAATATAAATGTAAATGAATGAACCAAGGATTTGCCACATCCACGACATACAGAAGACAAAGGGGTAATAAAATTATCCATGTACTGCTGTACAGAATAATGTGTGGGTGCAGTGTGCGTCATAATCTCACATGAATTTGATGAGTGTTTGTCACTATCCACTTCATGATCGTTATGACATATAAGGCGTGATGTTGCAGGGGCGTGTCTTGCCACCTGAGTCATGGTACTGCATCAAGAACCCTTCTTCTGTCATTACATCAGTGGTCTAACTATGTGCTCAGGCGCCTATCCCTTAGCCTCAGGTTTCCTCCCCACCTGTCTCTCATCCCCTATTCCAATGTCATAACAGCATGCATGCTTGTGTAATGCCCAAATGCAAACTCACTGTCTAACATTGCAAACCAATGCCTCATAAAATCCCGTATTTGCTCTAAAGTATAAACTCTTGTTCTAGTACAATAATTAATATGTGATTCAAACACAGTGATCAAAAAATTAAGATGAACATTCCTCAATTCATTCCATGCACACAATATTGTCTCAGGACTTTCATGCCAAACATTGAAGAGTATGGTAAGTATTGCATCATACACACAACTATTACTATGCCATTGCATACTGACAGGGACAAACAATTCCAATGACACATAACTTTTCATGTCAGATATAGTACATCCTTTAAGCTTTTTCGTACATATGTTTAACACGTCTGAATTGGTAGAATTTCACCTTTTAAGTTTGTTTTGGTTGTTGGCATTCAAGTCATACATTGAAGGTTGTTTGACATTATCAAATGTCACTGATGTGGCTTCATATACAACACCTTCCAATGTTTCCAATTGTTTTTTCCATGATATGGATTCTATAATTTTCCATTCACTTTCTCCATCCTGTGACTTATCGCATTCCAATAATAGATTGTGTTTATTCCATCTCAAAGCCTTGTGCATTTTACACATCAGGAAAACCCCCTTTTGCTTAATGGTGCTTAGAGGTCTTAATGGCCTTAAATTTACTTTTTTTGCTTAATTTTGCTTACAGCCATTTAAGAAATTATACAGAATCGTGTCATCAAAATTCTGCAGCTTGGTTATGTTTGGTTGTAAGGCACTGAGGACCCAGAATGTCTCCACTGAATGATTGGCAGGCAGGCAGAGGGGAGGCAGTGACTCAATTGTTTGCAGCACCTCCTGGCAAGACTCTAATCAATGTACATTTGAATCTGTAATCAACTGCAGGCATTGAGGTCCCTACCCGAACACAAGGTTCAGAGTATATGAGCACAGCAAAAATTCAACAACTGTCATTGAAGCCATGTCTTCGTCCACTCGTTCACCTTTGTTTCTTAGTATGGTTGATGACTCTGACCCCTCTGGTGTCCCCTCTTCTTCAGATCCCGATTCTGAAGTCTCATTTCATGTTTCATCACAAGTCATTCATCATGTGGTGATGGCTGCCCCTCGAGGATCCAAGGCAAAAGCAAAGGATAAGAAAGAGATCAAGACAAAAGAATTTACACACACCTTTCACCCCACACTTGCATGCTATCTTCTTTTGCTTGCCAGGATCTTGTCCAAGCATAGCCAAGACAAATACAAGGTTACAGAAAGGAGGCGCTATGGCATCAAGGTTCTCTGTTCTTCCGCTCACACGTATGT
Source organism: Lactifluus pinguis (assembly GCA_003313945.1). NCBI lineage: Eukaryota > Fungi > Basidiomycota > Agaricomycetes > Russulales > Russulaceae > Lactifluus > Lactifluus pinguis. The sequence continues at coordinate 18,877 of QLPA01002866.1, read as the reverse complement.
TTATGATACCTTTTCCCTACAACAAACTGACCCTGATTACTTAGAAAAGGCGAGGCGGTCGATGTTGACAATTATGATGAATACCAAGATCTCGCTTCTTTGATTCAACAGAATTCACTATCAAAAATCACAATCTTTGTTGACATGGCTGATGTCCAGAAATCTTTCAAAAACTCGGCATGTCTTTTGTGTTGTAATATCGATTACGATGTCAGGGGGACTGCCGCTGAAGCCAAAAACAAACGCCTCAATGCAAACGACGAGGAAGATGCTTTGAGTGTCTAGAAACACAGTCTGAACATGTTTTACTTCAATTTTGTTTTGCATCTTTGTTTTATTCGATTGATCTCATCATTAGGGTCATTCACAGTAGCCATTATTTGACTCATTAATTTGGCCATTCTCATGATTCTCACTAGTTTTTCTTACTTTTTTCTTCTGTTCTCATTGATAATGGTAATAAAGGGATGAGAACAGAAGAAAAAAGTAAGGATAACTGATGGGAATTATAAGAATGGCCAAATTAATGAGCAAAATAATGGCTACTGTGAAACACCCTATTGCCTTGTTATTAACGATTCTATCTTTATTTTGCAGTCTCAAAGTGTCAAGAACGACGCAGAAAAAGGGTTTTCACATATACTGTGATTTACCCTATTTCCTTTTTCGGTTACAACAAGCATAACTTCGTGCGATGACCTTCATGGTCATTTGTCTCAGTCTTGTCTCATTTTCCAATCGTTTACTGGATTGCTTACTTTTCAAAAGATCATAAGATTATGTTCTTGTTTCTATCTTTTAAAATAGTGTAAAAACAAATTATCAATATGTATAAAATACAGCCATAAGTTGGCCCTTTGAATGTAATGATTTTTCCCCGTTCCGCACCCCACTCTCCGTCCTTGTAAAAATCACCTAAGTTCTCATAACCATATCAGGTTATGGGCCCTGCTGCTGCTCATCTCTAAAAAAAACATAATCATCTACTCATCTTGTTATCAAACTGGAGATAATTATAAGCGAAGACAACAAGCTCACCATCATCAAATTAAATGAGGACGGGTCGAATTGGGTGGCATATTGCAATTGCATGATATGGGCGATCGACTCTCAAAGATGGTGAGACCATCTTACTAGTGACTCCATCACATCACCATACATTATGGCCAGCATCGTTGGTGGTCTTGATCCTGATACACGTTGGGAATACAATGAAGCCAGGGTCAACCAATTGATTGCTTCATCGGTACCTGACACTGTGTTTAACAACATCAAAGGCTTCACAAAAGTGAAGGAAGTTTGGAATGAATTGAAGAAGTTGTTTGAAGCATGTACCAAGGCACTGCTCACATTGAGCAGGCAAATTCACAGCTCGCACTGTGATGAGGATGAAGATGTACGTGTCCATTTTAATAAATTGGCTAACTTGCGTTCTCAGTTGGTGTCGATGGGAAAGTCGATCACAGACGAGGAATATGCCCCAATCTTGATGGGATCGCTTCCTGATTTGTACGACACTATTATGGGATTGATCTCGGCTGCATCAGATGTCAGCAAGAAAGATGTTACAGCCGCAACAGTGATACGAGTGGCAAAAGACGAATACAATCACCACATCATCAAGAAGGGAAACATCCCTACTGACAAATCGTTTGTGGCTGGAACCCAAAAGCAAAATACAAAGCGCAAGAAATACGATATTGAGTGTTTTAATTGCAAAAAATGTGGCCATGTAAAAGCTGATTGTTGGGTGAAAGGTGGCAGCAAAGAAGGTCAAGGACCCAAAAATCACAAAACGAAAGCTGGAGCAGCATCAGCTGAAGCCCAACAAGAAGAAGTCGAAGCTTGGATGCTGGCACAAGAAATCGAATTGACCGCCAATCTGAGTGAAGAAATGGAGGGGGTGTGGGCTGTAATTGAAGAAGACAAAGTCAAGATATCAGCTATGGTATCAGAACCACGAACCTCAAATGAAATCAAGCTCTATGATTCAGGAGCATCAAGACATATGTCACCCCACAGAGTCAAGTTCATTTCTTATCATCCCATCGAACTGCGCGCTATAAAAACTGCTGATAAGTGACTGTTTTATGCCATAGGAGCTGGGAACTTGAAAATTGACATACCAAATGGAGCAGTGACATCAAGCATGCTGCTGAAAGATGCCCTACATGCACCAGATGTTGGAGTCACCATTGTGTCTGTTAGCCAGATTACCCAAGCTGGGAAAATGGTATCATTCACTGATGACTTCTGTGAAATAAAAAATCAGAAAGGAGACGTCATTGGATGCATCCCAAAGAATTCAAAAGGGTTGTATAGGGTGCAGCATGATGAGATGCATGCTGCGGAAGTTATCGAAAAAGTGAGTCTTCCCACACTCCATCGAAGGCTTGGTCATACTTCAGTTGACACCATCCGTTCGCTCCTCTGTCACCATGCCATTGAGGGTGTGGAATTAATCGAAGATTCTTCACCATTTCGTTGCAATTCGTGTGAGCATGCGAAAAATGCTCGCAAACCCATCAAGAGCGAACGGATCGGCAGTCAAGCAAGTGCATTCAGTGAGGAAATCCATTCTGATCTCTGGGGACCATCAAGAACCACCACTCTCGGAGGATATCTATATTATGTGACCTTCACAGACGATTTTACTTAATACACCAAGATCGAACTACTCAAAAAGAAGAGTGATGCTCTCGCAGCCTACAAAATGTTCGCGGCCTGGGCGCAGACACAGCACGGTACCAAAATCAAACAATTACAATTGGACCGAGGAGGTGAGTATACAGGGAATCAATTTACAAAATTCCTGCAAGAACAAGGAACTGAACGAAGGCTCACCACCCACGACACTCCACAACATAATAGAGTTGCAGAGGCGTTGAATAGGAGACTCATGGAAAGGGTACATGCTATGCTTCACCAGTCAGGTCTCCCCAAAAATCTTTGGGGAGAAGCACTTAACTTCATCATGCTGTCTGGCTGAAAAATAGGAGCTCGACTCGCGTGCTCGGTAATGTCACCCCATTGGAGTGCCTCACAGGCATTAAGCCGAACATATCAGGTGTGCCCAAATGGGGGCAGCCCATATGGGTCCATATCTTCAAGGGGTCAAAATTACAAGCACGAGGAGTCAAAGCATGGTGGGTGGGTTACAATAAAGAGTCTCCTCATGCCCACAGAATATATTGGCCAGAAAAAAGCAAGACTTCGGTCGAACGTGATGTCAAATTCATAACTGACACCATCACCATGTATGCGCCTATGCAAATCCAGCCTGGACAAGCCGTGACCGCCACTCCTCAAATCATACAGGTGACACCCGCTCCTCCTCCTCCTCCTAAAACACTCCTGTCTCATCAAATTCTACTGCTGCCACTGACGCCTGAAGAACAAGATGAAGAAGAAGACCAACAGCTGTCAATACCTTCATCATCATTATCACCACTATCGTCTGTTACCCCATCGGGACGATCAATTATGCCCCCCACTGCACCTCGAAAAGGCAAGGAGAAGATATTGGCAATAATGGCACCACCTCAACCTACGTGTAAATCAACACGCGAACCGAAACCCTCAGAATATGTCAAGCGGCTGATGGCTGGAGAAGGCACCACTGGGGGCAGCAGTAACATCTCATCTATGATTAAATGGATGTATCCTAACATATAAGAGGCATATGAGAAATATGTCTCATCTCCAGATTGATCTTACGATTCAGCACAAGACAATGACCCCAGTACTTCAGCCATTGAGTTCGCATATGGTGTCGAACTCAAACCCGCCGCTGCCGCTGCCATTTTCGAAACCGAGGGCGATCCAAAGACACTATGCAAAGTACAATCGCGACCCGATTGGCCTCTTTGGAAGGAGGTGATGGATCGCGAAATTGCGACTCTCGAACACGCAGGAACATGGGAGACAGTCCCGCAACCCTAAGGCAAGAATATTGTCAGCTCAAAATGGGTCTACTGTATCAAAAAGAAGGCCGATGGTACCATCAAGAAGTACAAGGCACACCTCGTTGCACGAGGATTCACACAAGTTTATGGAGTCGATTATTATGACACCTACTCCCCCATTGCAAAACTCAGAAGTATTCGCACGATTTTAGCGTTTGCGGCACGCTACGACTGGGATATCAAAACTTTTTGATTTTATCAGCGCGTATCTTAACGGAGAACTCGAAGCCAATGAAGATATCTATATGCAATCACTGCCTGGTTATGAAGAACAAGCAGACCAAGTCAAGCACCTCAAGAAATCTCTTTATGGTCTTAAACAGGCCAGACGTTGATGGTACGATACCTTAGCATCTGCCCTTACTGATATCGGTTTTTTTGTTAGCAAAGCCGATCCCAGCGTATTTTATTTACGCATGCAGTATGACACTCTCATACTTGCTGTGCATGTTGACAACTGCATGTTGACAGGCAGCTCATCAAAGCTCATAGCCGATTACAAAATCAAGATCAATGTGCAATACTCATTAACTGACCTGGGGCCAATTCACTGGCTTCTTGGCATCAAGATCATTCGGGATTGTTTTGCGCATACGATATCACTCTTGCAAAAAGCTTATCTCAACACCATCATTGTATGATTTAATCTCAGCAATGCAAAAGCTCAATGGACACCAATGATCCCAAACATGATTTATTCAAAAGAAGACAACCTTATCAATACAACAGCGATGAGCAATGTGCCTTATCAGGAGGCAATCGGCAGTCTTATGTATGCTGTTGTAGCCACTCAACCTGACATTGCATTTGCAGTGTCGATACTGTCACAATTTTTGAAACACCCTAGCCAACTTCATTGGCAAGCTGTAAAGCGAATTTTTCGCTATTTAATCAGCTCAAAAGATTCACAGTTGACTTATGGCAGAGAGTTACAAAATCTGACCAGATTCACAGATGCAGATGGAGCTATGCAGCCTCATCAACACACGATATTGGGCTATGCTTTTTTGATTGACAGCGGTGTCACTTCCTAGCATTCACAAAAGCAAGAACTCATCACTTTATCAACTGCTGAGGCTGAATATGTCACCGTGACACACGCAGCTAAAGAAGCAATTTGGTTGCATCATCTTATTGGCGAAATCATTCTGAGCACGCTTACACCCACTACTCTATATTGTGACAATCAAGCCGCAATCAAGCTGATCATCGACGATAACTACCACATGCACACTAAACACATCAATATTTGATACCACTTCATTCGTGAAGTAGTATCTTTGGGCAGTATTAATGTTGTCTACTGTCCTACCGAAGATATGACTGCAGATATCTTCACAAAAGCTCTACCTTATTGGAAAGTCAAAAATCACTGCCTCGGACTAGGTCTCCATCGCACTCCTGTTGCGCTTGAGGGGGACTGTTGTAATATTGATTACGACATCAGAGGGACCGCCACCGAAGCTGAAAACAAACGCCTCGATGTGAATGACAAGGAAGACACTTCGAGCATCTAGAAACACGGTCTGGATGTGTTTTACTTCAATTTTGTTTTGCATCTTTGTTTTATTCAATTGATCTCATCATTGCCTTGTTATTAACAATTCTATCTTTATTTCGCAGTCTCGAAGCGTCGAGAATGACACAGAAAAAGGGTTTTCACATATACTGTGATTTACCCTATTTCCTTTTTCAGTTACAACAAGTGCAACTTCGCACAATGACCTTCATGGTCATTTGTCTCAGTCTTGTCTCGTTTTCTGATCGTTTACTGGATTGCTTACTGTTTAAAAGATCATAAGATTATGTTCTTGTTTCTATCTTTTAAAATAGTGTAAAAACAAATTATCGATATGTATAAAATACGGCCATAAGTTGGCCCTTTGAATGAAACAATTTTTCCCTGTTCCATGCCCCGCTCTCCGTCCTCGTAAAAATCACCTAAGTTCCCATAACCATATCAATAACATAACTTGATTACTAACATCTGTCATCAGTGGGTGTCACATATGCAAGCAAGGTAACAAGGTAATTTTGCTAAGTCGTTTGTTTATTCTTGTTGGCACGATGTTAACTTTTGTGCCTTTAATCACTGTCACATTGCCTCCTCTCTGTCCTCCCCTCTGTCTCCATGTTGCGTCTCCATGTTGTGGCCTCCTGTTGCCACTGCCTTTCACCGTCTGACACCACCACAGGTCTCTCCTTTGGCCTGAGGTGCTTAGTGTCGAGTGCAATGTCTCAGCGTCCCCTCCTTCCCCTCCTTCTCCTTGCTGCCATGCATCAGGAAAATTGACAAAAAACTTAGTTGACTTAACCAGCTTATTTCATCATTAAGCCTGTTAAGTTGCTCAAGCTGCTTATTTTTTACTTAGACAATGAGTTTGTATAACAAGTAAGCAAATCTAGGCTAAAGATAAGCACATTAAGTATGTAAGAGGTGTAAGACACCTAAGTTAAGATAAGCAAACAGAAATAATTTACATAATTTATTTATGTAATTTAACTGAAGTCTGAAAAATATGCTAAGTCGTGACTCATGAAATTTTTGCTAAGTCGTTACAGTGGGTGTGTTATTTACTACTGTTTGCACAATGTTGATTTTTGTGCCTCTTGTGGCTGACACCTCTTTTGGCCTCTCCCTCTGTCCCCCTTTGTCCCCATTGCTCACTCAATGCATCGTCAACTGTCTTGCCCCAATGCGTCCCACTGCTCCCTCCTCCACCACCTCTCCTTCTCTGCCCCTGCCTCTTCCTCTGCCTCTGTGTCTGTTGCGTCTGTACCTCCTGTGCCTGTGCCTACCGCTTTCACCTCCTGGATCACTGGCATTGTGAGGTGGTCTACGTTGTCACCGACGCCTTCTGCACATCTCCCTAGTACGTTATCACACGGCCTGCCCCACCCAACGCATCCTGAATTTTCTTTCATCGCCTCCACTGCCTGGACCACCTCTTCCTGTGCCACCACCTCTGCCGCTTGGACCACCATCCTGTGGGGGGTCCACAGTGCACGCTGCCCACGCTGTGCCTTCCGCATCTCCTCCCGGTATGTTGTACGCTGCTTGTCCCGCCCTTACGCATCCTGACCTTTTTTTTTTGCCTCCACCTCCGCCTCCTGTGCTGCCACCTCCCCTGCCTGCACTACACCTCCTGTGCCTCCTGCGCACGCCCATCTCCTTTGTCGTCCCCACAACTCCTGCGCTTCCCACACCTCCCTTATCTCCCATGCTGTGGTTCTGCGCCTCCTCTTGCAGTGTCTTCTGTCTTCCTGCGCCCCACGCCTCCTCCATGTCCCATGACTTTTTCTGCACTTTCCACACCTCCTGCATCTCCTCCCGTGCCTCCTCTGTCTCCTGCGCCTGCGCCAATGCCTTCTGCGCCTCTCCCCAGTACGTTGTCACACTGCCTGCCCTGCCCCAACGTGTCTGACTTTTTTTTTCCTCCTCATCCTCCTCTGCCACCGCTGCCTGGACCACCACCTCCTCATCCTCCTGCACCACTGCCTCCATGCCTCCTGCGCTTCTCATGCCGCTTGCTCCTCCCACGCCCCCTCCTGCACTTCTCACTTCTCCTGGGTGTTCTCCTGGGCCTCCTCCCACGCCCCTCCTGCACCTCCTCCCTTTCCCCGCACCTCCCTCACCTCCTTCCATGCCTTCACTGCTGCCACTGCCACCTCCTCCCCATGGCCCCTGTAGCCCCCACCCCTGCCAGGGCTGTTTCACTAAGGCTGGTGGAACCATTGGATCATCCTCCTGTACAGTCCTAGATTATTATTCATGTTGTAGTTTGGTTTCAAATATACCAATTTTGTTGCTTGAATTTGTGTGTGTGAATTTGTGAAATTATGATGGTGGCTTAGATCTGTGCTTAGCCTAAGTGGCTAAGCCCAAGATAAGCCAGACAATAAGTACTAATAAGCCCAGCTAAGTCAAATTCATGAGAAGATCTAGGCTTAACCTAAGCATGGTCAGGCTTAGAGACCTCCTGCTTAATGGTGCTTAGAAGTGTCATTAAGTTGTATTAAGCATGCTCAAGCACTGGTAAGAAAATGGTAAATTTTCCTGATGTGACTGCCTTGTCTGGTCCTTGGACCTTGGTGCATTATTTTGTTGTTTTTTTTCACTTCTCAGACTAACTTTTTCATAATTCTTTATATTCCTCCTGGTCCACACTGTCACACTGCCACCTCAACTCCATCTGTGTTCACTGCCTCCCACCCAATGTGTTCTGACACCTCTTGTGCCTCCCCCCCCCACTTTTGCTTCCTCCTCCTGTGCTTCCTCCCAGACTACCTCCAACATTTCTCACTTCCAAATCACGCTCACGCTTGCCTCCTTGCCCCCAACCAACACAGCAGTGACTCCAGTATATGCAGCTTTTGTGAGCAAGTGGCTAACTCCTCTGTCTCTGTGTCACCTTCTTCGTGTCCTGGCCACCTCCCCGGTATGTTGTCACACTACTTGCCCCTCCCCAGCATGTTCTGACTCTTCTTTCACCTTCTCTACCTCTGCCTCCTGCTCCTGCCAAACTTCAACTGCCCTCTCCCGCCACTCCTCTATGCGCTCTCACACAGGCTCCAGTTCTTCCCACACATCAGTGAACCCTCAAGACGCTGAAGCGACGAGCCCTACGACGCCAACCCCTGCCCAACTATAATAACAACAGGCATGCAAGGCCTCAACCTCCCCATCAGCTCCTGCTTCGGCCAGTCAAAATCCGGGACTTTGCTTTCCCAGACAATGATGCACACCATACAGGCACGGGCCCCTTGACCCCCCATCCTAACTGTAAGCTCCAATGGCCAGTCAGGCTCACAAGACAACACGATTTGGGTGTGGAATGCCACAATGGGAGTGCTTAGTGTTGCTAAGGCCAAGCCGAAGCTTATTCAAAAAATTGCGATATAGCTCCGAATAAAATAGATAAAAATCTGAAAATATTTGAGCATATAGACCACCCCATTAGCCGAGGGGTCCTCTGCCAAAATGAAGCATGAAAGTTAGCCCTTATGGAGATATTCGAGTTATTTGACTGGCTAAAAAATATGCCAAAAATTGGCTTATTTCATAGCCAATCGAATATCTCCAGAAGGGCTAACTTTCATACTTAATGTTGGCAGAGGACCCCATGGACAATGGGGTGGTCTATATGCTCAAATATTTTCAGATTTTTATCTATTTTATTTGAAGCTATATTGCAACTTTTTGAATAAGCTCCAGCTTAGCCACAGCAACACTAGGAGTGCTTGTAGTGGGCCTGTTTTCCAAGCACACTTAGACTAACCTTTTTGTATTCCTCAGGGTTCACACTGTCGCGGTGCCAATCCCAACTCTTCCTGCACCACCTCCTCCTGTGCCTGCCCTACCCAACACATCCCAACGCCTCCCCATGTCCTCTTCCTCGCTCTGCCACCCATCCAGGGCTCTCCTCAACAGTCCACACCCCACCTGCATTTGAACCATCCTAGAGCTAGAGCCCGATGCAAGGTCATGGCCAGACGCAGAGTCGCCCACTCTCCCCTACACCCAATGCTAGAATTGGAATGGGAACTCGAATCCGCACTCTCCTCTCCACTCTCCCATTCTTCATCCTCTCCGTTGTTACACACTTATAATAATAGATCCTGCATGACTCAGAGACGCTTGCTCTCTTCATCAACAATATCAATATCCACCATAGAGACCCAAGTTATTCTTCACTTTGACTAAAATAGATGCGAGCATCTTGGACGTGTTTGCTTACATCACACAGTGTGTCATCACATGCCAGGAATGGGAGGAAATGTGGGCAGAGCACACTGGCAGGCAGTCCTATGGTGTCACACTGCCTGCACCAACACCTTCTGTGCCTCTCTGTAGTACGTTGTCATGCTGCCTGTCCCACCCAATGCATTCTGACTTTTTTTCGTCTCCTCCTCCTCTGCTGCCACCTGGACCACCTCCTCTTGTGCCTCCTGCACCACTTGCACCTCCCATGCCTGTGCTTCCCATGCCACTTGCACCTCCCGCTGCACCTCCTGTGCTTTCTGCACCCTGCGGCTCCTCCTGCGTCTATCACCTCCCACATCGCCTCCTGCTCCTTTGTGCATTGTCATGCCACCCACCCCACCTGAAAGTGTGCTAATGTTTTTTTGGCAAGCCCTTCACGAACGTGCTCGCTTTGAGCCCATGGGGTAACCAAGCTGGTTCCCCCTCCATGTCGAGCCAGAGCCGCTCATTCCAGTGTCCGTTGCCTGCATTCAAGCCCCCCCAGGAACACTTCAGATCGCCGCCCACGCCATCAATGCCCAGCTTGTATCCCGAACCCCTGTGGTATGCCACCTCCTCCTGTCTGATTATGTGAGCAACTGTGAGAAACTCTTATTCGGGTGATTAGAATAAGCTCATCTATTCCCTTATTATTTCAGAATTAAGCTACAACAGGCAATTAAAATTAATTTGGATTTTTAATATTTAATAATTTATAAAAAGGGATTGTAATCCCTAGATAGTCTCAACAATCCTGAGATAATCTAAGATAATCTTAACAATCCCTAGATAATACAACTAGGTCCTAATTGAGATGGGATCTATTGTCAAAACAAGATTGTGAACCTTGATTAAAAATGTGAACAAGGTGGACAAGGGATTGCTATCTCTAGCAATCCCTTTTTTGAGAGGTCTTGGTGATGTAACCTTGCTTGTGTGTTGTCTCACTGCCTGCCCCACCCAACATGTCCTGATGCCTCCTCATGTCCTTTGGCCTCACTCTACCACCCATCCAGGGCTCTCCTCAACAGTCCGCACCCCATCTGCATCTGAACTAGCAGCAGCTGTGACGACCGCCACCTGATGACTGCCTCCTTCCGAGCTACCCCCTTCCGAGCCGCCCCCGCTGCCTCGACCGCCACCACTACTGCCCACCCTAACACCTCCATCTCCACCTCTGCCTCTGTCTCTGCCTCTTTCATGTCCTTTCCTTCTCAGCCCCCTCCCTGCCCCTGCTACTGTTGTCACATTAAGGCCTGTGGCACACTGGTGGTGCTGGTGGATAGAAGAGGCCATATGCACACTTAGAGTATAGGATAGAGTACTAATGTTGTAGTATAGTTGACTGAATATACTATCTTATCCTCATCATTGTTTGAATTTTGAAAGTTGCTTAATATTTCTGTGTTCTTGAAACTACTTAATGTAGTGCTTAAATGTGCTTAATTTGATGCTTAGTGCCACTTTAAAATGCAATTGAACTTCTTTGGAATTGTGCTTAATTAAGCACAATTAAGCTTCAATTTAAGCAGAATGGTGCTTAATAAGGGCCAGGTGGTGTTAACCTGCTTAACCACTTCTTGCTTAATTTGTGCTTAACATGCTTAATAAGCACGTTAAGCACCAATTAAGCAACATCGACTTTTTCTGATGTATACTACCCGACAGTGCCATTACACATACCAGTGGCACAAAATTTCTCAAAATTTCTACCAACAGCACAAATAAACTACCAATAGCACACCATACCTATTGAATACCCAATACACAACACACTCAACTCACCTAATGCACATGCAATGGCTGCAACATTAATGCAGAATATTCCCACCAACACCAACAACTGCTGCAATGATAGCAATGAATTCTCCCACGACTCCCACTACATGCATGCGCATATGTAACAAACCAGAAACTGCTGCAATGATAGCAATGAATTCTTCCACACACAACACACATGCAATAAACCAGCAACAGCCACAATGATAGCGGTGAAAATTCCCACAATCTTAACACAACACACACATATATTTAAATAAGGAAGGCACATCATCACATATAAGTACTTAAAGTAGCAACAACCTCTGCACTTAATGCCAAGATGCAGCAATGATATCAATGAAAATCCCACAGCTGGCACAAATTTCCCCTGTGAAAATCAAGATAAAACCTCATTCTCTAAAAGAGAACTTGGAACACTGGGAGAGTATCCTAGAAAGCTGTGAAACACATGCAGTTGCAGCTTGGAAAGGGGATCAAGATCACAAGATCTCCATGACCAACACAGGCACTAGTTCAATGGAGAAAAGGTGCCACATCCTTTATATTCCAAGCAGCCCAGTCAGATCTGCAGGGGGCTCAGACATGGAGTGAATGGTAAATGCAACTCGGAGTGACCACAGTATCTCACTGGCACCTCCAACTGCACAGCACATGCATGCCTGTTGTGTTGTGGGCACAGTCAAGCCCATATATATCATTCCCCATGTCCTCAATTCATTTCTCTATGCCAAATCATATTTGTTCAGTTCCCAGAATATTCTGCTCCACCTACACTCCGACTCAAAAATGCCACACACCCTTCTCAATACCCCCTATTTCAAAGGACATGTTACACATTATTGTATCAGATGTTTTTATGGATTTCCTCATGGCCAGCTTTGTGAATGTGTTGCAATATAAGTGTAGATCAAGTTGTACCTAGATTTTCCTAATCAACAATTTTGATCTATATTCTTTTGTGTGCTCAGTGTCCCTAACCTCATCTGATGCCCCTTTTCTCATTTCTCATGCTCCCAAATAGATCTACTGTGTCGAGTGTTCAGAGTCCATCTTGTGCACTTGTTTTGTCTTATATGCACAAATATCTGACCATCTTGTGCAATTTCATACCTACCTTGTGGCTCTTGTGTCTTGTCCACTTGTAGGTCTTGTAGGAGCTTTTCAGAGCTTGTGGGAGCTTGTGAGAGCCCATTGACAAGACATGACAAGAGAAACAAGACATGACAAGAAAATTGTGAAAATGCTGATGTGGGGTGTGAAACTATAAGGAGTTGTATTGACACTATATTGTAATCAAAAGTTGGTGTGCTGTGTGTGTACAGTAGAGTGACAATATACTTTAAGACTTACCTACCACATTTGGAAGGAGGGGGGTGGTGGCCCCTATTTTCCCTTAATTGGCTTTAAATGTGTTTACTGGAGTCTAATTGGATCCTCACCTTTTCGGCACACGTTGCTGCTCTTCATCTTTTGCTGCTGTAACAGGCCACAATCCCTCCTGCTCTTTACCACAGACCCTACAGGGATTGTCCACCTCCTCGTGAGATAACCCCTTCCCTACAGGGGTTTCACCTTCTCTGCAAGTCTGGGCCTCCACACAGCTTTGCCACGTGCTACAGGACAAAAATGGGAGTCTGGACCCCTATTGGCAGTGGGTGCTGCAGTTTGGGATGTCTGGTAGGATCCTCCCTCTGATAAGGTGGACCGTCATTCCTTCAGGGGTCCTTCCCCCTAGCTTCTGACCCCCACCTTGTCAGGTTTGTCCTCTCTCTTTATTGCTTCACCGCACCTGCCTACTTCTGACTAACACCACTTCTCTCAGCTTCTTGCCCCATTGTAACTTTTTGCTTACCCGCCCTTATCCCTCCCTCTTTTTGTTTTGCCTTGCATTTTCACTCTCTCTTTGTCTGTGTTCACTCCATGACCTCTCTACTTTATTCCTGTATCTTACCATCTGCCATCTGTGTCATGTGGCTGCTCAGTGTGCCTCCTCACTACAATGTGCATGTGTTTGGGACCTGAGGGTCCAGTCCAGCTATCCTTTCCTGTCTGCCTCAAGTGAGCCATCTCAGTGAGGTGTGACAATTAGTGACAAAATCTGACCCCCAGGTCTGAAATTCCCATCCTGACACCCCCTTGACAGAAAAGAAAGTAATTATCATAACTTCATATCCATGCCCAACTAGAACCCAGGCATACTTCTCGCCCAATTGCAATTACGACAAGCATAAATGGCTTTCCGGCCAAAAGTGTTTCCTTTCTCATCATTCATCTTCCGTGGTCTACAAAATTCACTCCAATAGTACCACATACAACATGTTAGTCGTTTTGAAAGAACACTCACAAATCGACAAGCTTCACCAGTGAGAGTCCATTGTAAGTCAGGGTCTGGGCAGGTCACGAATTCGGCATCTACTCCAAGTGGCGACAGTTGTGGATGATCCGACACCTTTCGAAGAACCGCCTTGTCTATGTCATTTTCCTCAAACTTGAACGTGTGCACCGCGGTGCAGCATCGTGTCAGTATCAAAATACGAGAGTGTGCCTTGATCGATGGGACTAAGCGAGGGTGGTTGACACTCCAAAGGCATTGAATGGGGGTTTTGTGCTTTTCGACCCAGCGTATGACTCCCGTGTAAAGTAAAACCAGGTCGCCACCGGGATCATAGCGAAGACTCTGAGAGTCGGCAAACTTCCTAAGCTGCTCGAGAGTGACTTAGATAGCCACAGATTATGTCCACACGAACCATATTCCGAGAACGGTCCTAAAAAGCGGAGAACGTACGAGGGGTGCTAATGGCAGGACGCTTCAATTGTGCTGCGACGTGGTGACGTGACCAATGGATCTGGCCGGAAAAGTGCGAAAACCCTGAGATCACGTGTGTGAGACGGCAGTTGCCGGTGTGAGAGTGGGACAAGCAAAGGACAGTTGTTGCTTGTCTCATCGCATTCTTCCATCTTATTCGCTCTCCCTAACTACTATGACGAGTAATGGCTTTGCTGCCCTCATGGCGCTTAGCCAAGCTCAGACTCAGGAATCTACTCGGGCAGCCGATTCCATTCAGGCCGAACGACGCCGGAAGGAGGAAATCCGGCGGCGTCAGCAAGAAGAAGAGGATCGGAAAGAACGGGAACGGCAAGCCAAAATGTTACGACATCACCTTGAGGAACAGAAGCGTGAAAAGGAGAGGCAGGAAAAGAAAGAACAGGAACGCGAGGCGAAGTTAAAGGAGATGGAGCGGCGGGAAGAAGAACTGCGGCAGGCTTTGCTCTATGGCCCAAGGAGAGCATCTTCCCGTTATCCCACATCCTCCTCCGCCTCGGCTAGCAAACGGACATCTGACGACGACGGTGACGACGACCGGGAGGTGGATGGGGGCCCTGCCCTAACTCGGGAAGAGAAACGTGAACGACGTTTACAACTTCAGTTTTCTCAGAACGGTACTCGCCGCGCTGGGGTGTCCTTTTCGGGGCCGTCCAGGGTCGGGAGACGCTTACCCGGTGGTGGTGGTGGTGCTATCAAGCCGCCAATAACAACGGCTGGGGGTAAATCTGCCAGCGGTGGTGGCCATTCCGTTCGGGCTCGCCTTACGGCTATGCCCAATACCCTGACGAAGCTCAACACGGTGAAGCGAGATACACGAACGATAGACGAGATTCTGCGCGACCGGGCCAAGGCACGTGAAAACAAGACGTTAGAGGGAGAGGAAGCTCGCGAGTTTCATGACTGGTTCGGGACGAAGCCCAAGGGTGGTGCCACCACGATGGCCAAGACGACGACGAGCTCACCGCCTTCCTCAGCTGCCGCCTCGGGCGCGAGCACGCCTACCGGATTCTCTCATCGGGCGGACGCAACGTTAAACACCAGCAGGCGACCATCATCTTCTCCCCGTCCCACCGGATCTAGAGCCCTATCACTATCTCGACCTGCCACGAAAACTGCTGCTGCTACCGCTAAATCTTCCTCTCACGCGGCCAAACTATCTCGACCTTTCCCGCTGACTAACAAGGCTGCTGCTTCTAGCTCGAGTGTCTCTCTGCCAAAGAAACGTCCGCCGCCGCACTCGGGCCCGTCGTCGACCTACTACTCCGAGGAGTCGGAGGGATCCGATTCCGAATATGACCGACCGCCTCCGCGTAAACGAGCCGCTCCTGGTCCTTCCAACGGCATCCAAGATGAAATTTGGAAAATCTTTGGACGTGATCGTTCCAAGTACATATCTCGAGATGTGCTGAGCGACGATGAGGATATGGAGGCAGACATGACGGCCTTGGAGAGGGAGGAACTCACTAGGTGCGGTTCGCAATATATGCGTTTCCTTGTTACATCCTAATGCGGTGACAATTCAGTGCTCGGATTGCTCGGAAGGAAGACCTCGAGGCAGAGGAAGCAGAGCGTCGTCATGAAGAGGAGAAACGGCGCCGTCGCAAGGAGCGAGAACGCAGTGGTTGACGTGAAGCGCTCAGTCACTCACCAGTTGATTTACCACGATTCGTACCGATTCTTGCTTGAGATCTCATCCGAATTGAATTTGTTCCCTATGACCAACCCTGTTGTTTTTCTGTACTTGTTATGGTTTTTTTACGGTCTTCCTTTTATATTTACACTGCATAAACTCATCTGTACTGTTATCCCTGTTAGACTCGCATTCAATACCAGTTTTGATCAGTCCCACAAATGAAGTGAAAAAGTTTTATAGAAAGAGGAGCGTATATGATGCGAAATAACAAAATCCATTCATCAATCTAGCTAGCCACTTTCATCGATTCTGAACCTCTTCCGTGGACCGTCTGGTGGAAAGGGACCACCACCTTGACCTCCTACGGGTGCACCTTGCATGAATGCTGGGTTGAAATGACCTTGCATACCAAATCCGCCGCCCATTCCGGCCATGCCATTGAAAGCACCACCACCACGTCCCATTCCGGGCATCATGCCCATCCCTGCGTAGGAAAAAAAAACAATTCATACGTAAGCATACAAGCACCCCTCTAGAAACACAGAACAAAAGAGAGAGAGAGAAAGAGAGAAAGACAATGAATGAAAAGAGGGAACAAGTGTGAAGACAAAGAAGCTAGAACCCCGTACCCATGCCACTTCCCATCATCCCTCCGCGCATAAACCCACGTGGACCCTGTGGAATCATGCCTCCACGCCCAACAAATCCGTTGTGGAACCCGCCGCCACCGGCCATCATATTGTTCTGCATGGCACCCATGCCGCCGACCATGCCTCCACGGCCGGCCATGTTATTAACGGGTGCGACGCGGCCACCTCGGAACGGCGCTGCACCTCCACGAGCGACGCCAGTTTGTTGCCCTTGTGCAGCGCCTTGCTGTTGGCGTGGAGGTGGCTCTAAAGAGTGTCAGCAAAGAGCAGCACAAAAAGGTCGGATGTGTAAACTGGCTTACCCTTTGGAAGCGTCCGGAATGGGTTACCTTGTGAAGAGCTAGTCAGATTGGCAGTTGCTCGTCGGTTTTGGAAATCGCTGGAGCATCTCTAAGCAATCGCAAGGGGTGTGGGCGAATCATTCGAAAACTTACTTGGAGTCAAACCACTCCTTGACGACAGCGGCATTGGCTGGAGAACCACACTCGACATAGGCAATTCTGACCGCATATATATACATGTAAACGCAAGGGAGAGAAGAAGACTTTTTTTGTTTGCGAGAGCATACCCTTTGCTTTTGCCGTTGACCTTGTGTTCCGAGAAGGTGATGTCTTTGTGATCAATAGCGACGCCGACACCGATGGCCACCTTGCGCAAGTCCTCGTCTGTTGTCCACTAAAAAAAGAATCAGTGTATGCTTCACCCAAACAAAGATCACTGCGCACCCATTGGAGATCCCCAATGTACAGAGCGTCATATCCATCTTCGACCATTTGCGACGCGCTGTTGGATTGCATAGCCCCATTAGCTACTCCGCCGCTCATCCGTGGACCAGTGGGAAGAGTCTCTTGCTTGTTGTTGGCTGAAGGGCCCTGCGCAGAAAGTGACGGCTGGACGTCCATTTCGTCTTCTGGGCGTGGCCGTTTTTCACCCACCTTTGGGTCCGACGACGCGTTGTCCTGCATGACCTGCACCGGTTCTACTTCAACCACTACTCCGGCCTTTTCTCGACTTGATTAACGCCAAGATTTGAGAGAGAGCAACGAAAAGCATTAAGCCCACCTGAACTTGGGAGGGCGGATTGCTGTTGAATCCGTCATCTTCGCCGTAGAGGTCGAAATCGTCATCAGCCATGATGGTTTGAGGGAGCTCAAAATCTCAAAAAACAGCGGTGGGAAGGAATGTGTCTTTTTTTTTTTGTGAAATTCGATGGGAGATGACAGGAGGGGTGGTTTCGGAAAGACAGGGTTCTATCCACCACACATACACAAGGTGCAAAAAATAGTGACAAGTCAGATATACGTTTCCCTGACGCGAGCATCCGCCCTACGACGTTAGCACGCCAGAACAAGAAGGACTGCTTACAATAGAGATATAGATACAATAAGAGGCCTCCACTTGACTAGTCGGTGGAGATTACAGAGTAGGGAAGACAAGATGCTAGTGGTAACGAAGACGGGTGGATTGGTCCTGCCGAGTGAAACCACAAACCGGTAAACTTGAATTACGTAACTCCCTTCCCACGGGCGCTCGCTCAAAATACACAAAATCTACGCAAATCTACGGTGGACCACATCGGTCAATCACGTACGCACGGGCCCGTCGTTGCTCCGCACCCCCAACGCCTTCCAGTTCTTCGGCGGTCTGCTCATCCAGGTTCAACTAAAAGTACATTAATTATTAATAGCACCTATCGGGAAGAGTACTACGAATGACTCACCCGTGACCTATCTGCACCGGCTTCGATGAGTAAAGCAGCCGTCTCTCCGTGCGCGGACTCCATGGCGAGGTGCAGAGGCGTGTTACCTATTTTCATTCACGCTTCAGCTATTTACGGATATCTTTTTTTTTATTAGCCGAAAGGTATCATCGCCCACCCATTCTGTCACCGGTATTGAGACGCGTTTTGGGGCTACCTTCGGCAGGGTGAAGTAGAAGCGTCACGAAACCTGTGGAGCCGGTCGTAGCGGCACGGTGCCTGTTTTGAGGGTAGTCCGAGTTAACCGGGTGGTAAAACTGAGAGAGTGAATAAACAAACAATGGGTGTTGATTCGCTTTATCTTTGGCGTTGATCTTTCTCGGAACGCGTGTGAGAGTTGGCGAATAAGAATCATAAAAAGCCCACGAACATCGGCCCCACGAGAGATCAAAAAGCGACCGATCTGAAGGGGTGAGTGAGTGGAGAGCGACGTATTGGGGCACATGTACAGGAACTCACTTCGATTCGCGATTTTGATGCTGCGTAGTGTCTGAATAACATGTCAAAAAGACGGCGAG
>QLPA01002861.1:0-14241 GCA_003313945.1 Lactifluus pinguis | reverse complement strand
AGACACGAAATGAGGGTCTGGAATGGGACTCGGGAAACGGCACTGTCTCAGGACGACGCCCTGGAGATGACCGTAGGTAAGTAAGCACGGAGAAACGAAAAGAAGAAAAATTGGAAACCGTACGCAGTCACGAACCAGTTTTTTTTTCACGACTGGTCCTACCACCGAGGGTATGGCGACACTATCCCATAATTTCGAGCGAAAGCGAGAGGGAGATAGTGGTGTGCTGATTACTTGAGGGATGGAACCAGCCGGTAATCGAAGAGCGAAACCTTCTTCTTCGTCCCAGCCCATGGACACTTAGTAGCGGGTACCACAATCAGAGACGGGGCCGGGTGCTGTTTCCCAGCGGAGGGTGGGTACGTACTTTTACGTTAGTTGGCGGTCCGGGAAAATGCTCAACGAAGTTGGAGTCGTTGACGAGGGTGGGAGAAGGTCGGCGGCCCAGGATGGCTCGGCATCACTGGCCATTGAGCCACTGACGAATTCTTCACCGGGCGGGCGTTTGTCACTTGAGACTGCGCAAACTGTTATGACCTAATGAATAAATAGGACAGCCCCCATGATCGAGCGGCGGCTGTCAATCGAGGGCCTTAGGTGGGGTGTGGCAGTACGGTCCTGAGGAGGATCCAATCGAGCGGTGTGAGGGGCGGCAAATCCATGTAGGTGCATGTTACGGCATGCTTCATCATCATCCCGCACATGGACAGCGCAATCATATCATCACCGCTATCACGCGCCCCGCCGAACGCACCCACAGAGCAATCACGCGCGGCGCGCCAGTGTGAGGGAAAACAACGTAAGTGGTGAAAGCGCCAAATATACAAGTTCGGAGCCAATTGCAGGGTTGGGTTTCGCTGGATATCGAATGATAAAGTTATGATGAGTGATAACTCGGGGAATTCACCCTCCTTTCTACCCCAACCAAATTCTCTCTCTCCCAATTTCCAAATGTTGAAAAAACACACACTCCCCCTGAAGATCAAACGAGGGGTGGCTGCGGAGTGTATGTGGGGACTTGCATCGCCGCGCATGCTGCGGGATTGATCCACATAAGTTTGCATGATATTATACTGTCAATGCCGACCTGTCACGCGATTGCTTTGGTTGTGGCAAACCGATCGGGGTAACAGATGGGCCTTCAACGCATGGATCAACATAGTCCTGCCAGTGTCGATTCGGAATTGAATTGCCTGCTTCCGGTTGCATTTGAGCCAACTGGGGAGAGATCTGACACCGAGGACGCCGAAGAACTGTAGGGTTTGGAGGGGCCAAAGGGAATTTGCTACGTTGGCGGCGAACAGTCCAAAAAATAGGAGCTGCCCCTTTTGATTTTGCCTATCACGATAACCGCAAGAGAGGATTTGGCTACTGCCTGGAAGATTAACGTGATTTACCACGTCGTCACTAGCTTGAGTCAAAGCTCAAAGCTGAAAGAGCACGGGTGTGGTCGACCAGAATGCAACGTCATCTATCATCTATTGTATCCGAGTCCGTATCGGACCTCTTCTGTACGTTTTTCCGTCGTAGATCATATCCATACTTAGAGTCCAATGATTACGTTCTCGAACCGACTTAACAACCATTTGTTGATCCTGACATGCCGCTGGCGTCATACATAGGCCGACCCTAAAGCGTATCCAGCATACTACGTACTGTTTATCAGTCTTGCCTTGAATTTCGTTACTCACCCAGTCAGTCGAATTCTGCTTCAAGGCACGCACGCACGTAAGACAGCAAGCCTATTCGACATGTCCTGAATCGCCTCAGTAGACATCAACTGTACAGGTGAAACTTCAAAGGGCACCGACGCTGGTTCCTGATACTCGTCTTGTGAGAAAACAGGTGACAGGTGACTTGCAGGCAGTCGAGTACCCAGGACACCGACGCCTTTCCCATTGTCTTTGTCCCCGTTGGACAGCGACGACGACAGTCTGCCGACCTCTAATTGACACAATAGGCTAAGACGCCCATTCTAAGGGGGGTCTGATCGCTGCGGACAAGGCATTTTCTAGCAACCCTGCGGAGCCTATCCAATATAACGTGTAGAAGCATCTGATAAATTGACAACGATATCTGTCACAACAGCAACCGGTGAATCGCTAAAGACGGTTCCGCCTTAACCGAGAGCTTGTTATTAGAACTTGTCTCTGCGCAGCTGGAACACTGAGATACAATGGTGTTAAAATTGACTTGGTGTGACAATAACCAACCATGGATGGGGAGATAGGAGGTTAGCCTGGATGCTGTCCGAGGCACGCGAGGGGTGCGTAAGAGGAAACTGCGAACGGGCCGCCAATCACCACCTTTGATTGCCTCCACTATGACAGCTATCAGGGTCGAGACAAGGTACATTGCACCTTCGGGAGCATCGACACCTGCGCTGGCACTGCAGGTGACGTGTCTGGAAGATTCATACATGCTCTGGATTGGAGCGACGGAGGAAGCTGAGGAGAATGCCGATCGCGCCACGATACGAGGACATGTTGGTAAAGATTGGGCAGTGGCTATGCCACCCTGGAAAGTGCGCATATATATTTCTAACTCATGAATGGTCGAGTTGTAACAGCTCCGATGCCCCGGAAATATTTTATTTCTGGACCGAACCACCAGACACTGCCAGCAACGGGAACTCAGTTGTTGCGGTCATCGAACTCGGATTCGGCGCTTTCTATAGCGACAAGACTGGGTGAGTACGAGTGACTGGTTAAAGTGGGCACAATAGTTTGACACTATGTGGATAGCGCAACGATTCGGGAAACAAATATTTTTATCTGTAGATGTACCTGTTTCAGGCGGAGGTGATGATTCTGGAGGGATATTAGTTCAAGTTGAAAAGGCATTAGTAGAAACGTTGAAAGGGATAGAGAAGTAGTAGATGTTATCATAATTACAGGTGACTGAGGGGAACCATAACCACGGTCATGTCCGTTTAACCTTGGTCCCTCCTCGGGCCTCTTTATCCTCGCCCGTGCCCGTTAACTTTTTTTTTTCACTTTGGCTGCGACATTTTCTCTCCATCCGAACCCTTTTACACCCACTAATCGTTACCCTTTGTCGCCCAACTTAGGTAGGATATGTCGGAACCTGAACTAGCCTACATGAGCAGTGCAAACGACGACTTTGATCTCCCTCGCTGGCAGACCCAATCTGCGCACGTACAAGGCGACATTCTCCCCTCTTCAACCCAGGCCGCTCATTCCGCAGCCAATTCTTCATTTTTGTATCCAGTTCCGCCACCGCCAGTTCAAACGACATCAACCACAGCATCCAGAACAAGGGTACAGCCTTCCTCGGCACACCATTCTCCTTCCTCTTCCACTTCAAGGCAACCAAGAATCAATCAGCTCATCGAGGACGACCCTCCTCTCTCGAGCACCGCCCTTCCATATCTTTCTCCTTCACAGAACCAACTCTCTCGTAGTGCGTCTCTTGGCGCCAGTGCCGCTACAGGCTCCGCACGGGCCCGACGAGCTCACATGCCAGATGATTTAGAGGGTGCCTACGGCACTGCCAATGCCAGCTCTGCTGGTCATCAGCGACAACAATCTAATTCTTTTTACAACTCCAGCGTTGCCTACCAGACTTCACCTTTTGCCCCCAATACAACTGACTCGACACCCACCTCACAGCCGGCTACCACCGACGCCACTTATCAAGATGTCTACTTCAATAATCCTGGTGGTCAGCCTCCCAAGCGCTCTCTCACTCAACATGATCCCAGTACCACAGTTCGCACCGCTCGTTCTCCTCTTAGGGCCAATCCCAACCCATCTCTCCTCGACCCCTACGCCCAGCAGTCACAGTACTCACCTACATCTGCTTCTTACAGTTACCAGTCCCCTACTTATCACGGACGCTCCCATTCTCAAACAAAGAACGAGGTCGTTACACCCCCCATCTCGTCGCCTTATTCACAACCCAACGCGCCCCCAGCCCCTCCTCCGCCAATCTATTCCCCGTCCTATGCGATGGACACGGGCAGTCCCCATCTCCCTTCTTCGGCGCTTCTGACCCAACCATTAAAACAAGCCATGTCTCTTTCCACGCCAAGTACCCCCATCGGGTTTCCTGTCCCTCAGCACAGTCCTGCACCTGCTGGCCCCTACTACCCTCAGACCCAGGATCAAGCCATGATGGTGGACCCTCCTACAAAGCGACGCGCGTCTGGTTTCAGGCGGGTGCGCGATCAACGTGATCTGCGTCCCCAAGTTAGGACTCGTCCTGCATCTCGGCGCATGGACTCGTCAGGCACGTTCTTATCGGTCCGTCTAGACCTCTTTTTTCATATCACTGCTACATCTTATGAACCAATGTTTCCCGTGTCAGCCTTTACGCCAGCTGACAACCCACATCACCGATACCTACCGCATATGCAACCCCCAATTCAAATATGAATCGGCGCATAACCCAAGGCGAGTCCTCACAAAGCCAAGCAAGGCGGCGCACAACGAAGGGTATGACAATGAGGACTACGATTACATCCTCTATGTCAACGATTGGCTAGGGACTGAGGAGGGACACAAGTCCGTCATTGTCCTCCTCAGTTTTGACAACGACCTGAATGGCTTTACTACTCTAGATACCTTATTCTTGACGTTCTTGGCCAAGGGACTTTTGGGCAAGTTGTCAAGTGTCAAGACATGAAGACGCATGAGGTGGTGGCAGTAAAGGTTGTTAAGAATAAGCCCGCTTATTTCAACCAGAGTATGATGGAGGTTACCATCTTGGAACTCGTCTGTCTTTTCCTGTTGTGCCTTTCCATCGACTGAAAGCTTCACAGCTCAACAACCAATGTGACCCTCAAGACGAGCACCACATCCTTCGCTTGCGAGATTCCTTTATCCACCGCAATCACCTGTGCCTTGTCTTCGAGTTGTTATCGTCAAACCTGTATGAACTGATCAAGCAGAACCAGTTCCAGGGCCTTAGCACGCAACTCGTGAAGGTCTTTACGGCGCAACTGCTGGACGCCTTGACGGTCCTGAAAGAAGCCAGACTCATACACTGCGATCTGAAACCCGAAAATATTTTGCTAAAGTCGTACGTTAATTTCTGGCCACTTTCAAAGGTTGTGTCACTAGAGCTGCCGCAGGTTACAGTCACCGCAGATTAAGGTCATTGACTTTGGTTCGGCCTGTCACGAACGGCAAACGGTGTATACATACATCCAGTCTCGGTTTTATCGATCACCCGAAGTTTTGTTAGGCCTACCATACACCGCGGCGATAGATATGTGGTCCCTGGGGTGCATCGCAGTCGAGCTCTTCCTAGGTCTTCCTCTATTCCCTGGTACAAGCGAGTACAACCAAATCACCCGAATCGTCGAGATGCTTGGGTATGCTTTCGCATCGTCAAACTTTTGAGAACGCTCACTAACGGACTCGTATGCAGGCAACCACCAGCATATATGATGGAAATGGGGAAGCAGACTGGTCAATTCTTCGATTCCTTTGTGGATGTGTATGGTCGTAAGAAGTGGCGCCTGAAAAGCCTTGAGCAGTATTCTCGGGAGCACAACACGAATGAGCAACCAGGGAAGCAGTACTTCAAGGCTACCACGCTACCGGAAATTGTGAATACGGCCCCAATGCCCCAATTCAAGTCCGGTCGGCAGGGCGTTGAGATGGAAAAGGGTCTGTCATATCCTTCCATCCTCGGATCTCAAGAACTCACTACATGATCGTCTCCTCGGAATGTGCAACTCTTATAGAATTGAATAATCGCGCTTCCTTCATCGATTTTTGCCAGGGTTTATTGAATTTGAACCCTATCGAGCGCTGGTCACCCCAGCAAGCCAGGCTTCATCCATTCATCACCGGGGAAAAGTTCACCAAGCCTTTCGTTGTAAGTCTCTCCTTTTTATGACACGCTCATTGTCTTTTCTTCACTCATCACAACAGCCTTCGGGTCACCCTTCACAACAGCAAGTTCCCACTTCATCTGTATCGCAAACCACGCCTACGTCAGATCCCAAACGTCCATTCGGTGGGCTTGTTCCCTCTCAACCCAAGGGCACGCGAGCGTTTCAAGATGCTGCTTCGTACAATCAGCACCTCGCTCAACACCAAGCTTTTACTGCTCAAGCCCAGGCAGCGTCCCAGGCAGCGAGCAATGTCTTCCGTAACCCGTATATCACGACGCAATTGTCATCACAGCCGTCATCCTCCGCATACCCTGCACCCGCTACCGAGTCAGGAAACACGTATTCGCAACCGCCACAAGGGCAACACTCGCAATACGCGGCTACTACACAAAGTCAGGTCGGCTTATTGGGAGACTTGTTCATCCATGCTCACATGCCATCTTGCAGGATCGAACAATGGTGGTGGGGCACCACAGCCACCGTCCACATATCCAACGGGGAGTAGCGTTGGGGTTTCATCGCACTTGAATCCGAACCCACCATCCAACGCGTACTATCCCAACTCCCGCACACGCGCCAACACAATTAACCACATGGACAGGATTCCACCCGCGCTTGCGCGTCTTCAGCATATGTCGCAGGATGTGATCACCGGGCGCAATGCTCTCACTCCTGTACTCAACCGGGACGATCCTATTAAGGAATGGGAACGGCGACAGTCTGGCAAAGGTGCCGCGCCACAGCCATATCCCCAGCTCGAGTACCTACAGCAACAAGCAGAGCTCGTAGCGTCTGGTACGGCAAGCTGGCAGCAGCCGACAACGCGTTATCAACCGGCACAGAGCTCCGCGCTTGCGCATCAGTATCACCCGCCGTCCGCGATTGTGGTTGACGACGAACGAAGGGACGCTATAATGTCAAACGTGCGCGCGACTGCGCAGGGCCAAAACTACATTTCGAATCCGCCAGCGGCCTACACGGGGTCCTCAACCACCGCTGGTGGTCGTTTTGCTGTGACGTATCCCCAACAATCTTCGGGTGGTCCCCAGTCCCAGTCGCAACAACCATCACAGCAGCAGCAGCAGCCACCGCCGACGCAACAGCAACAGCCGCAGCCACCACCGCAGCAACAGCAGCAATCGCCGTCGTCCCCATTCGATTCGCTGGATCGCCGACCGGATATGGGTGGACTTTTCGTTCCCCTGCAGCCGGATCACTTCCAGCCGTACACTGGCACTTCGGTCGCGGGCGGCCGAGGCGCCGTGGCGCCGCCCGCCGTTCCACAGTCTTTTTATGACCCCGCGGTCGCCCAGCAGACAAACTCTGCGCCACAACGTAGTTTGTTCGCGGGAGACACATCGTCTGCGGGGGGCAGTGCCCCTGGTGTTGGTAGTACGAACCTCACAAAGGACAGAAGAGGCAGCGGAATGGAATTTTGGCCGCGGTGAGCGTCGCCTGGTTGTTGTTCTGATCCGATCCGATCCGAATCGTTACTTCGGCTGGTTTGCCCTCTTGTGTTGTTGCTGATGTTGCTGTTGTAATGACGTTTGTGCGAGAGTGCCGACCCAACATCCCTTTCAATCTCCCCCCGCGCAAATTTTGTTTGCTCTTTCCCTTGTTCCACCACCTCCCCCCCCGGTTTTTTTTCTTTTCTTTTACCCGTTTCCCGATACACATGCAATTACGATCGCCCCTCAACCTGCCTCATACAACGAACCCATCCCTGCGATTCATGATTTTCACACAATAAGCCTTTACGAAAGGCCAGGCTGTTGCCGGACAAATGTCGGGGCTCCATATTGCTTCGCACATATGTATGGTATAGCTACCGCGCAAATGTATGTGCTTCGGCAGTGCAGCGTGAATGCTAGACGGAAGGAAGTCGCCAGTACCTCGTTCCACTCGCTTTCCTAGTTCGCTTCAACTGTGTCGGGGAGTTGCTTGAAATTTTCTTCAACTTCCCAGGCCCCTGCCCAATATCGGACTTGGCACTTGAGACCTCTCGTTTGGCCCTCCTGAGCGATACGACGCTCTAATGCTCTGAATCTGCGGCAAAGCACCATGTCCTGGCTGAAAAAAAAGCCCAATCTTACCATGGTTTCGGCTGAACTGTAATCGCGATGTGACAATACCTTCTGAGTCTCAGAGCGGGACAGAAATCGTTCGAGCCATCCCCGACGTATATGATGCGGTCATAGTCCACACCTTGGCGTTTGAGGAACGCGTCAAGCTCGCTGCCTGCGATGCGGAGATGCGACGGGTGAATAACGCACGAATGAGTCTCTGAAACCCGCGAGTCACCTTTGCAAATATTCGGGTTGCAGCCAAAGGGGCAGTTATGTTGTGGTCCGTCGGGATCGATGTGCCTTCTCAACTTGAGCAAGCCAGATGAGTCCCAGTCGGCCGGGTTGGTCACTATCTCTGTGAAGAGGTCCTGAAGTCCTTTTGACTTGTGGCGATGGCCAGTGGTTAACTACTTGTCAGATAACATAATAATAGTACATACCTCTAAGATAGTCGAGATGAAAACAGAGTTGGCGCTGGAGAGGCAGAGAAACGATGTCTGCGGTTTGGCTGCTGCCTTTAGGGTCTTTACGCCACGGATCATCGCAGGGTGCTGATGAAGAACTATTAAGTTGCACAAGGCGGGTGACGGCGAGAACTCACGAAGGGCATGACTCGCAGGGCTCCCTCGATATCCTGTCTAGTAAAACCTCGCTCATGCAGTTCTCGCAGACCCATAGCACTGGACAGGCATCGATCAGAAGGAAAGCCATGCCAGAGAACGAAACTTACATAAGATCAGTCCATTCACTTTTCATGCTCTTCAGCTTTCGACGGATGTCTGGTGCCAAAACTTCAAAGATCCATCTATCAGAATCTTGATCTGCCATAGACCTGCGCATCATTGGTTCTGTGTTGGTGAGATTTTACATAGAGGATGAGAATTACCAGTCAAAATCAAAGATGATGAGTTGTCGCTCTACTTGCTTGGACATGATCGATCTTGTGGTGGATAAGACGAAAGTCAGCAGATAAAGTAAAGCCGACAATAAGCACGGGAATACCCGAATATGACCACGTGATATAGTGACCAGATTTGGGTGGGCGGCAAGTGGAAAGCGAGTGTGATGGCATTTTCAGAACAGAACTTCTCCAGTGCTCTTGCGACATGGAAGAGTACTTGTTCTCTTTTCATATTTTGATTCATGAGCTGACAAGTTCGCGTCAGACATCAATCTTTCCGAGCTACAGAAGACTCTTGACACTCAGGGTATAGAGGTCGTTGAGAATCAAAAGGAGAGCGTCGTCGGGAGGAAGGCACTAGCAGACAGAACTAAAGGTAATTATGTAAAATTCCACTCTACTACCTCTTTTCTAATTACAGCATAGATTTTAAGAAGATACCAGATGAAGAGAAGGTTAACGCCTTCAAGGGCTTGTTGAAGTGTACGTCTCATCCGCTCTCATGTTCATATCCATTTATCCTCCCACAGCGTACCAAACTGAAATCGATAGCCTCACGAAACGCTCAAAGTTGGCAGAAACCGCGTTCCTCAGCGTGTATAAAATTCTGGCAGATGCTCCCGATCCATACCCCCTCCTCGAGGCTGCCGTTGTGCGTCCCCCCCTGCGTCCACGTCGTGTGACCCTTCCCTCACCCGCCGCTCTGTTTAGGACCAGACAGTGAAGATTGAAGAAGCTCGGGATTTGGAGGACGAACTTCAGCGCGTCAAGGCTGACAATGCCGAACTGCAAAAGCGTGTCTCCGAGTTTGCGAGTATAGAAGCCGCAAAGAAAAAGGCCGAGACCAGAGCAGAACAGCTAGAGGAGAAGGCACGTCGAGCAGGCTATCCTCCGAACGTGAATTGACCCTGTCACAGATGGATACTGCGATTCAGGAGCGAGTGGTCCAAAAGGAAAACGAGCTGAATGCCACGTATGACGAGAGGATGCGCAATTATGAAGAAAGGTTCGCTACCGAAACGCTATGTATCCGCATTGATGTTGATATTCCTCAAGAGAACAAGACTTGCAGCGTCAAGTCTCTCTCTTGAAGGATCAACTTCGTGATTTACGTGTTTCAAACGAATCAACGGAGGCTAGACTCCTTGATCAGAGTCAGCGACTCGGTAGGTTCTCTTTCTCCCAAGTCTACTTGTCCTCATTGCGGCCAGACCAGGAAGTTGTGGCAAAGTTGGCAGATATGGATATGGTTGTCGCAGAACTGGAACGCGCCAACACCCGAGCCGCTACTGTCGAGCGTCGCAATGTAATGGCTTCCTTTCTTCGAGGTTGAATACCGTCTTATGTCCACGCGTCCCCCAGGAACTTCTGCGTGCCGAAATCGAGTCCCTAAAGACCGGCAATGACAGGTCTGATCGGTAATTGTATCCCCTTCGGTGATTATGCTTGCTTTAACCCAACCTCCTCTTAGTGTCAAGGGCCTCGAATCGCAGGTGGCATCCCTAGAATCCGAGGTTGATCGTCTGTCGCAATCTCTCAATGCACAGAAGGCCGTCACTGCTACAATGGAGACCACCGCACGCAAGGCGGTGGAAGAACACGCAAAAGAAGCTTCGTCCTTGGTATGCTACATGTACCCGTAAGAATTTAGAAGCTAACATCCTATCAACAAGGCACGGGAGATTGATCAGTTAAAGCAGTCGCTCAAGGATTATGCTGACTATGACGAGACCAAGAGAGAGCTCGAGATCATGAAGGTAGAAGTCTAACATCCGTTGGATTCAACATAGCTCATGGCGTAAATTAGTACGTCGAGTTTGCCGGTCTCGAAGGTGACCTGGACGAGGATGATGAATTTACTTCCGATAATCGGCTGGGACTACAACTTCCGAATCCAAATGCATCCAAGGCGAACACTCACCCGGCCCGTTCTCTGGAGGCTCTTTTAGCGACCAAAAACAAGCGTATACTTGAAGAATTGACAAAGTACCGGGTGCGTCTTGTATTCTTGTGCTGTCATTCCATGTGCCAATTCAGTACAGATCCTGCATAGCGAGCTCGAAGCATCGCTCCAGAGTGCTCAGGATGACCTTGCCACTACCAATCAAGAGTTGGAGAAACACCTGCAGCTCAATGACCGACTCGAATCTGATTTACTGAAGCTCGGAAAAAGCCAAGGACATGGCGACACAAGTCTTGCAGATGATGCGCATGACGATATCCTCGCGGGGCTAGGGCTCGAACTCAATTCAATAACAACCAAAAATGTGCGTTGTCTCAACTGTCATCAAACTAAAGTCCTAACCAATTTGCGGGTGGTTAGAAAGATCCCTCGGTACAAACGAAACCTATACCCTTTACACCCTCCGCCGATACGTCTATTCTGCCCATCGTCACAAGCCAACGTGACCGCTTCCGACAGCGCAATGCTGAGCTTGAAGAGGTAGATCCTACTTGCCATCCGTCCCATTTAGTGTTCACTTTATCCGTGCAGGAACTCCGCAAACAATTCCAGACAATATCCGAATTACGTGCCGAGATCCGAGGTTTGCAGTCGGATAATCTGAAACTTTACGAGAAAGTTCGCTACATGCAGAGCTATCGCGAGAATTCACACTCGACCCTCGACCCATTACCAGCATCATCTGTCAGTGCACCGAGCGCGAGCGAGCTGAGCAAATACAGCGCGCGCTACGAGGAGGCAATGAACCCTTTCGAAGCATTCCGCGGTCGGGTACGTCACTGTCTGAATGTGCATATGCTGGCTGCTACAGTTGACTGACTCCTATCTTTTTTTGACTTGTAGGAAGCCGCGCGGGCCTATTCGAATTTGAATCCACTCGAACGTGGTGTTTTCGTGTTGACGCGTGCGATTCTAGGTAATCGCCGCGCGCGCAATGCGTTCATTGTCTATGCCATCGCACTACATGTGCTTGTCATGTTTACGCTATACGATGCAGTGTCGTCGAGCGCGCCAGCGCGTACACAGCCGATTCGGATATAGCTGGTTCCGTATTCGATGTGACGGTACGCCGCGCGCGCGTTCGTTCGTCCTTGTTCGCACAGAGACGCCCGGGCCCGGTGGGCCCTTTTTTTTAGCGAACAAAGCGAGAGTTCCGATGCGGGCTCATTTTTGACCAAGCGCACAGTAGCGCAACTCCAATTATCACCCGCACCACCAGATATTTCATTTATTAATTACTAAGATAGTAGTACATGGCTGGGGGCCACGAACCCAAGATGTCGTCGATGTCCTACGCAGGAATTACTACCCTAGATCTACTACTGTATGCACTCATCGGAGGTTCACCTGTCACAATACAGCTTGACTGGCCCATGCCGTGGCTTGTGTTTGACGCAAGCTTCGATTTGAGAACGTCTCTCAAGTCCGAGTCGTCATAATTTCAATCATACAGCGGACTAGCAAGCTGCTAGGTAGGAACACCCGAATCACCATTCCAAAATCACCCTGGCGGCCCTTCTCATCTCCATCGCGTGCATGATTTCCTGATTTTTCCCCTTATATAAACATGCTTTGCACACCATTAATCACGTCGCGTGTGACCCTCAAGGTTTCCGCTGTCACCATCCGAGCCTCCTCCTGAGTAAGCTTGTCTAGCCTCTTCATCAATATCGTTCCTCCCCACTAGCTTCTTCAAAAACAAAAACTTATCTAAAGAAATATCAATAATAGTCATATGTTGCTGGCCGACTAGCTCACTTAGTCGACCTTGCTTGATCTCCTTCGTCGCGAGGGCAAGAGTAGAGAGCACTTCTGCCACGATTTTCACAATAAGAACGATCATCCTCTCAGTCAGTTGTATTTCGGTATAGCGTTCGAGCCGTTTGAAAAACTGTTCGATAGATTCGAACAGATCGACGAGGAAATCTTGATTTGCAGCGACATCCTTAGCCGCCTAATGGAACGATGTGTCACAATGACTTACATAGAGGGGTGGAGGACGCTGCTTACCGAGAAGAGAACACCGATACCGGAAGATATCACATCTACTGGAGAGAGTATCTGTATGATAGACATTAGAGCATGGATTATAGAGGAATAGTCACTAGAAATTTACCAGACCAACACCTTCGCCAAGAATGGCGGGAAAGGTATAGAGAAAGTTTGCGATGAAATCCAACGACGTTGTTAATCGTTGATCGCCACCGAATTGTTTGACTTGGTCTTGAAGAATAGCGAGAATGGCAGTGGTGGAGTTGCAGTTATGTGGTTTGGCTGCGAGAGGATGTGTGACAAGGTCACAACCTGTCTTGTTCTTATACTCCCTCAAGGCGGTATTGAAAAGAGATTGAAGGTCTGAAGCGGTAGGTTGAGTCTGTGACGTAATGTTAGCGGAGCAAATTTTGTTCGTTTTGATGTATTCGTGGATGAGTCGCTGCTTACCACGTGATAACCGTTCATCACAAGCGCATTTGGCAACACCCCCATAGCAGCCTCCTGTTCCAAGGCATGCTTGGTATACAATGCAACATTCTCGGTCAGAAAAAGCCTCTTTAAGTTGCTGAAAGGGCGGAAAAGCTCCAACAATGGCAAAGAATCTATATCACCTTGCTCACTTGGAAAGAGGAGGGACGACGCATCGATGTCAAGGTGTCGCACATCAGAGACGATAGGGAAAAGATTGGCACAAATCTCCGCCATACAGGATAGCTGCCAGTCTAGTGACATGCATCGGACCCGCAAGGTCAACGTTCCTTCACAAAGGGCGACGGAAATATCGCTTTCTGAACAATGCAACCACGCAAAATCGTGCGACCTTTGAGTCTTTGTGCGGGAAAGAAACTCGACGAAATGGGAGGTATCGAAGATGGTAGCTTGATTGAAAAATGTTATATTGATGCCCTGGAGCATAGGGGCTTCAGTGCTAGATAACAGGCACTCCAAATCTTCGCTAGTACCACAGAATCCAACGGTTTTAAGAGCAGGGAGGACGGCACGGCACGGCGGTGCATTGGCCGGGTTGTTTCTTTCTGATTCGGAGAAGGGATGAGAAATTGGCGAATGAAGATAGAGGTGGAGTTCTTCGAGGCGGGTCATTCCGGGAAAGAGATTGCGGAGAGCTGCCGGCGTGAGATACGGTACGTCCACAAGATGAAGAGAAACGAGGTCATTGGAAAACGGTAGAAATCGTTGGAGCGCCGCGAATGCAACCCTGGTCACTCGGAGGATCCGTAGGCTCGGGAGAGGTCCAACGAGAAATTCATTGGGAAGGATAGGCTCTTTGTCAGGTTCTCCCACAAGCTCTAAGTATTCTAGCACTGGAAACTGCTTTTGTGCTAGTGTGGTCAACTTATCCGAAAGTGAAGTTGTCACAGGTAGCTGCATTGTGCATATGCGATCCGGGTGTTGAAGCGCGGCAATTACATCGTCTTCATTCACTGGCGGA
>QLPA01002857.1:0-23465 GCA_003313945.1 Lactifluus pinguis | reverse complement strand
TTGCTATCAAGCAGTGGCGTACGGGTGCACGCCACATACACTAGCTGAAACACCTCGGTGCTCACGAACTTGCTCGGGGACTTGCCACCTTTACAACCTGAACTGAACAAAAAAGACGCGCCAAAAGGCTATCCTCTCTTTCTGAAACGCGGGTCTGGTCCATCTTTGTAGTACCCCAGGTTAAACGCCATAGCTCGCCACGAAAGCGGTTGGTCCCGAAAAAAAAATTGTCGTGAAAAAACTTTGCCACGGCGAGTACTCCATATAGCACGCATGGAAGCAATGTGCGCCGTGACTGGCCTTGTTGGATCATCTCTGTCACACGGCGTAATGCGATGCCAGCTCATGCTCATGTTGATGTAATGATATGGCAGGTAGTGACGTATAGATCCTTGATTCTTGCATGCTCCGGATGCCTCGAAGAAAATAAAGAAGTTGATATGACGCCCAACAGGCGATACTGTCCTAACAACCACCTCTATCCGTCTGCCCTCCTTGCCAAGTGGGTGGATATAAGGCTGCATCATCCAATAGCCGTAATGTATTCTACTTTTTTTTTTGGTTTCTTTGTTTCTAGGGAGCTTTGTGGCCTTCCCGAAGTTTAAGTTTAATCACAACTTGTTTCATTTCGTACAGTCGAAGACCAGGTTCCAGGGTGCTTCTCCAGACACCCCCAAACCAGGAAGACAGATTGCATATATGAATGGGTATACAATATGCTGAGCTAGTGCGGCGCATCAGCGCCGTTGGAGTTCTTAAAGGGGATTCTACTTGATTTTTTTTTTTCGAATGACATGTCACATAGCACCCGCTTCCAACTTGGAGGCTCTCGTAATCACGCGCAGCTGCCGACCGAAATCATGCGAAATCATGCAACGTGCCCGAACAACAATATCCGCTCTCTGGGAAAGACGACAGTTCCCACAATGGAGGCAAGCGAGCGAGTGTTACGTGAGAGAGATCAGAGACAAATATTCATCACTAACGTGATAGTATGACGGGATGCTGTTGCTAGGTGCCGTAGGTGGGAGTGAGTGAGTGAACAAGTCGTTGGGGTCGGGGATAATGGGAGGACGTAAGCTTACGTTTCACTTTTTGGGGAAGGATAAAAAGCTTCCTAGTGCCGCACCTGATCGTGATCACTGTGAAAACGTCGACGCGAGAACGGTTTGAAGGGTCCGCTGCAGACGAGATCTGCAAATAGGCTATCTCTTACACTCACGACCGCCCTTAACAAGAAGCGTCGTTGTGAGGGGCATAACATCGCATGGATATAGAGGGGGTTTAGAACTGGTGCCAAAGCGACATGTTTTTCGGGGCCATTACTGAATAAAATTTGGGCCAAACTACCGATTAGAATTAGTGGGATGGACGCAGTCAATAGTACAATGCTATCAGAGCAAGTCGACACTCTTGACACGTTCAGGTCGAGGGGTGAGAGCTGGATTGTTGTGGTGACCAGGTAACCGAAATTACCCGTGACAACTGACAAGGGCCAAACCAAAGTTAAGAGTGGGTCGACCCAAAAGTTGGCGCACGGACAAACCAAGTACAGCACTTGCTAGGACCTCGAGATCGATAGATCGTGGCTTTTCCTTCCTGCTTTTGGCTTGCACCGATATCGCATCAATATAAACCAAAAGCAGAGAGAATAAGGTCACGTGGCATTCCGGTATCTCGCGATGCGAACGCACATACAGTACACCATCTTACGGTGAGTGGCCACATTCGTCAAAGCTGACAAGAATAAACTGATCGAGCACGGTCAAGATTTGTCCGCACGACAATCCCAGTCCTAAGCATGGATGCCTGCACGAACGACGGTTGCGCAAGCAAAGAAGTCGAAAGGATGTCGTGCTCGTGTTGAACACCCTTGTCGACTTTAAGATATAAGCGAAGGGGAGAGATCAGGCCGGTAGGTCGTAGTGGCTGATATCGACCCATGATGCACCATCATTCAAATACCGCTCAGTTGAGCGCCCGGCTGCTTCCGACAACCTTTATGACGTTTCCACAAGGGCATTATACTGATTTATTTGGCTTGGATTTTCAACCGTCTGTCTGCTGAAGATATAGACGAGCGGGACGAAAACAGGTACATGGCGAGCAGTAGGAGGGAGAGGCAATAATTCTAGTCAGGGTACCTCTGGCTAGTATTTAGCTGGCCCAGAACTTGAAGACGGTGCTGGCTAAGAGAAAAGTATCAGTCCTCCGAAAAACAAATGGGCTTTATACGCGATCGATGGCTGGCAACCACATGGGGATATATTAACCCCAAATCCGTGACTGCCATATGACGGTGACAGGAAACGTGTGCATATGCTCACTGTAAGCTCAAACGTGGCAGAGTGTCCATGTGGCAAGGGCAAGCACGTGTGTATCGAGCTACTAGTACTAAATCGGTGCGAAATCGGCCCCGACTGGTAACTGTAAACGGGGGCGGGGACTACGAGACGGCTAATAACTCGGCAGTTTCATTGCTGAATTAGCTTGATGTCCACTCGACGATCTCGGGCAAATTCGATCTTTTGGTCGGATGTCTTGGCGGGACACGGAACGAAAACTGAAGAGGCGTAACGCCGCATACTATTTTGACCGAATACAGTACTAGTTCGAATCGCCTTCTCATGCACATTCGCGAAGTTCTCGCGCCTGACAGAGTATAAAAGCTTGATATCTGCTCTCTACATCCACCGTGGTCAGTATGGTAGGCTACGGCAAGCTTTGGCTTCTCTCTCTTGTCCCTGCTGTGTATGCCCAGGGTCCGAGGGCTTCGACTTTTGCTGGCCAGACGGCGACTTTTCAGTACCCTCCAGCAGGAGTGACAGCCACTTTTCCAAACCCGAATTTCCCGGACGCAAGTGAGGTTGGATTCCCTGGGGCCACTCCGAGTTCCTCTCTCTCTCTCTCTCTCATCGATAGAAAATTTTTAACACTCTCCACTCTACCTTTGCAGCTGGCGATGAGCCGTTCGCTATCGAAACTGCGCCAGCCATTGCTCCGATTGAGAACGAGGCACCCCTTGTTCGTCCAGATACGTCCGACCACCAGGGCTCACGATTCGATGTGACGCACTATTGGGGCAATCTCTCTCCCATGTTCTCGCTTCCAGCTGACACGTTTGGTCTGCCTAATTCGTCCCCAATTATCCCCTCTGGGTGTGCTATCGATGCGGTACACATCTTGCACCGTCACGGCGCGAGATACCCCACCACTGGAGCTCCTCCCGCAGCCTTTGCGGCCAAGATTAACGCAGCGGCAAATTCCGCCTCCGGCTTTTCCGCTAGTGGCCCATTGGAATTCCTCGACTCATGGACGTTCAAACTCGGTGCTGAGATTCTGACGCCCCTGGGCCGACAACAACTGTCCGTTCCGTTCCGACTACAGTACTCACTTTGACATGATGTCGTTCTCCTGACTCTCGAGCGCAGGTACGAACTTGGTGTTACCACTCAGGTCCGGTATGGCGGCCTTTTGAAGAAAGCCACCGCTCTCCCTGTGTGGCGCACAACTTCCCAAGGTCAGGGGATCTTTTACCACATAACCGTTCTTTTACCTAATGTGTAGTCCTGCAGAACGCATGCTCGATTCGGCGTACGTCATCTGTCAACCACCGTCGCCGCATTGACGCAGATTTTTTACGTGCATAGCTTACAATTCGCGGCCGGTTTCTTTGGTGTTCAGTTTTACCAGAAGAACTATTATCAACTCATTGAGGTCGAAGAAACTGGAATCAACAACACCCTAGCATCCTATGACCGTTGCCCCAACGCGAATAACGCGATTGGAAACTTCGGTACAAACCAGTCTGCCTTATGGGCCGCACAGTACACCGCCCCTACAATCGAGCGACTTCAACCCTACATCAGTGGTGTGAATTTGACTGCTGTCGATATTATCGCCATGCAGCAGTTATGTGCTTATGAGGTAAGTCAACGAAAACATGACGTCTAAACCGAGTGCCGTTTTTCATAACACGATATTATACAGTCTGTCGCACTTGGATTTTCCGAGTTTTGCGCGTTGTTC
Source organism: Lactifluus pinguis (assembly GCA_003313945.1). Lineage (NCBI taxonomy): Eukaryota > Fungi > Basidiomycota > Agaricomycetes > Russulales > Russulaceae > Lactifluus > Lactifluus pinguis. The sequence goes on along the minus strand of QLPA01002857.1, from coordinate 19,436 downwards.
ACAGAGTCCGAGTGGGAGTCATTTGAATATTTCATCGGTGCGCTACAACTCCCCACAACGCCTCGCCAGTTTGAAATTTTGACTCCAAACTTGGAGACCTTGCCTTTTGGTACAGTAATGGACCTGGGAATCCTACTACTGCCGCGATGGGTATCGGCTACGTCTCGGAGGTCATCTCACGTCTCACTCAGACGCGCATCACAAACTTTGACACCTCGGTGAATGGCACCATCGTTTCAAGCAACATCACCTTTCCTTTCAACCAGCCGATTTACGTCGATGCCACTCACGATACCGTAGTCTCTGCTAGTCAGGCTCTCACCTCTTGTCTCAGAAACATCGATGAATTAAATATTTGCAGTCGCCGTGGCCTTAAACCTGACCGTCCTTGCTGATGGTGGCCCTCTGCCAACAGACCACATCCCACCAAACCGCGTACGTCCCGTCCGGCCAACTTTTTGTCTTTTTTTTTTGCTCCTAACCGTTTTGTGCTCAACGCATTTCTTTTTTTGTTTTTTTAAAAAAAAAAAAACAGAAATGGATTATCAGTCATATCGCGCCGTTCGCTACCAACCTCGTCGCACAGGTTCTCTCCTGCCCGGCCTCGTCGACCCCAACCCACATCCGCTGGATCCTCAACGACGCCGTGGTCCCCCTGACCGGCATTCAAGGTTGTCCCTCTGACCCGAACGGCTTGTGCGATCTGCAGACGTACATCAAGGGGACGCAACAACGGATCGCGGAGGTGGACTATCAACACGATTGTTTCGCCAACTATTCGATCCCCATCCCCGATACGATCATCGATGGTCGTCCCCCCCAATGAACAAATGCGTGAAGGGAATTTTTTTTTTTTGACAGTATTTTTTGGACGATGAAACTTGTAAATCTTATTTAAACTTTCTTTTTGCTTGAACTTTGACTTTTTTTTGACGATGACTTGGCTTAGAAGTAGTACGTACGCATCAAAGTGTCGGTCCACTCCTTTCTTGACGAACACAAACTTTGTTTTGCCTTCGTTTGTCGTGCACTTTTGATAATAACGCCGAGAAGTAGGAAAATGGATGTATCTAAACAATGGAAACGAAGATAGATGATCATGCCAGTGTGAACTCAAGTTATGGAGCTGGCCATCCAACGATCGTAGTAGACACCCTCGGCGAGGACTAGTCCTCCTTCAGAGCTCAAAGGCTTGCTAATAATTGTTCGCCACTATCAACATCCAAACAGTACAATCTAATCAATCTACTATCCGTAGTTGAGTTTCCTCTCTACACAGATTTTTTGTGACTAGGATTACGGCTAACTAACTGCTGCTGACGACGATTTATGACTATACATGACGCTAATGCAAGCTCTCTCTCTCCCCTCGAAACCGCTCCTCACAAGTTAATCCACATCCATCTCAGGAGGACCCTGCTCTTCAGTCTTAAGCTCCGGTTGCGGCGTTTCACCTTTCGGCGGCGGGTTTGGCGTTTCCGCTCCGCTTCGCGGTGTTTCCGCTCCATCGACCTTGGGCGGTTTAGGTTTCGGCCGGGACAAAATAGGCGTCGCAAAGTAAATCAGTTCGTCCCTTCTCTTCGATATTTCCTCTGCAGTGAGCACTGGATCGCTGTTCTTTGCCCGCTCAGACTGTCGTACCGACTGGTCCTCGAGCCACTTTTGGATCGTCGCTGCCTTTTCAACGATTGATTGCTTGTCCTTCTCGTCAATGTGTGCGTATCGCTCCTCGGCCGAGGTTGCCTGCGAGATGTATTGGTTGATCGTCTCCCGCAGCTGAGCCGCAGCCCTTGGTCGCTCTTCGGTCTCACGCCAGCGCGTCGTGATCGGGTCGCCGAGCTTCTTGGCCGCCTCGAGACGGGTAACGTAGGCGGACTTTGTGGCATCTTCACCTTCCTCCGAGTACAGCCAATCTTCATCTTTGGACAGCTCTGCAAGCAACGCCTCCTTTTCCTGTGACTGCACATAGGACGCGTAGCGGTCCTCGAGTTTCGACCGCATATCGTAGATGTACTCCTCGAGCGCATTTTTGCATTCCTATACAGCGCATTCAACACACGACCATGCAAACTAGGAAAATAACGCACCTCAGTATCCTGTACCAGCTTGTCGTTTGCATACATCGTCAGCTCTTTCTCCCTGTACTTCTCTACCACAGTCGTGTCTAGTCCTCCATAACCAGTGACGTAGGCCACCGGGTTCTTCTTGACAACTTTTTTCTTTTTCGGCGGCTCGGAGGATTCGCCGTCGACTTGCATCTCCTCTTTCTCCTCAACCTCTTCTGTATAGACCGACTCGAACGACAGAACTCCATGCAGATTCAAGCGTGCCTTGACGCGAACGGTAGAGTAATCGCCCGTTGACGACGGGCCGACATCTTTCACAGTAAGGTGCCCGACCCAAGGGTTGATTGTCCCCGGCAGTGCGGGAGGGTCAGCATACACGGCTTCGATTTCAAACGGTGCCTTGCGGTAAAAGGTGAGGACTTTGGTCGATGGAATGCTATTGCCACGGGGGAAAACGACCAGTTCCGTGTCTTCCTCTTCGTCGGTGGGGGTCTTCTCCCAGCGCACCTTGATGGGATATACGGCGATATCGTGAACCGCGAAATCGCGCACGCGGAAGACGGGTGAAAGCGTCGCACACGCAAAGGTACAACCCCGGGCGCAGGCTTCGTCCTGATTGAGTGTCGTCGAAAGCACTTTTCCAGGAAATACAGTTTGGATCTTGGCACGGACCGCAGGGATACGCGTCGTGCCACCAACGAGCTCGATCGCGTCGACCTGCTCAACGGTCAAGCTAGATTCCTCTAGAGCGCGCTGGAGTGGTCCAGGGATGCGGTCGAGAGTACCCTCGATGAGTTGCTCGTACAGATCCCGCGTAAGCCTCGAAGAGGCATCAATGTCATTCATGATCGATTCAACGCTGAGTGGTGCCTCTGCGTTTGCCGAAAGGATCTTCTTGAGCTTCTCCGCAGAGGCATACAGCCGGAACGTCGCCTTTGGGTTTGAAAGCACGTCGATCTTGTACTTGGTCTTGAACTCTTCTGCAAAGTGTTGGACGAGAGCGTAATCAATGTCGCGGCCGCCGAGGTGCGTGTCGTACGCCGTGCTCTTGACGGTCAGCTGTCCCTTTGAGAAAGCGACGACAGCGACAGACATGGCCGAATGGCCGATATCTACGAACACGACGTGCCGCGGGTTCTCGGGATCTGGAAGATCGGACTTGGTGATGCCGTACCCGAATGCGACGGCGGTGTAGTCAGGGATTAATCGGAGAGGGTTTAAACCCGCGACGGCGGCGGCGTTCAGCAGCGCCCGTCTTTGTATATCGGTATACCAGCCAGGGGTAGCAATGACGACGTCCGACACGCCAGTTTTGAGTTCCTTTGCCGCAATGTCACGTAGCCTGCCGAGGTACATGCCCACCAACTGCGTGGCAGAAAATGTGGCGGGTTCGCCCAGGTGGGAGACCTGCCAAATGTGAGCTACTTCGAGGAAAAAAAAGATGTGATGGGGTTGACTCACCTGGACGCCGACAGAGCCATCTACATCAACTAGGTTCACATGGGTAAATTTCTTCTCGACCTGCTGAATCTCGACATCGTTCAATGTCCGGCCAAGGAGACGTTTCAATGAGCCAGCTGTATTGCGAAAGTTTGAGATCTCCTGAGTTTTTGCTGCTTCGCCAAGGGCGCGCTGTTTAGGACCAAACGAGACAAGGGACCTGTGGGGGATCAGCGATGGGGGATAGAGAGGGCGAGAGAACTCACGGTGTTGCACGATTCGAGACTTCGTTGGTTATAATATCGATGCCTTTACGTCTTGCTACACCGATCTAGATTTAGGCGGGTATAAATAGTAGGATAAAAAAGAAAGTTGAGGGTGATTAAGATACCTTACTGTGAAGACAACCAAAATCAATACCGACGACGGACATTGGGGGATGGATTATCGAGGGAGGAAGTGAAAGAGTTGGGATGGATGGGCCAAGGGCAAACGGCGATAGATTTAATTTCTTTAATTAATCTCAATCATTCGGGAGCCTTCTACAACCTTCCAATCAATTTCTATAATCGGAATGGAATGCATTGTCCAATTCTAGTGGGAAATACAGAGCTGAGGGGTACAAGATAAGAAGATCAATCTAGATGATGGCTGATGCTGCGTAGTTTATGCGATAATAATAACAACTAGTAATACTCTGGGGTCATCGCCCATGGCCAGCTTGCATCTCAATTGCTTCTTGGCGATACTGCAGCGCTGGTGCTATCAACTGCGGCTGTCGTACTTTGTCATCTGTTATGTCTCGCGAACGAGCATCTGCAGCTGCTGTCGCTGCAGTGGGGTCGCCAATGCCGGCACGAGTCCCCCAACCAGTCTACACAGAAAGATAACATTTAGTTATGCGACGCCAAACAAGGGTTGACCATTCCTCGAACCTCGTGAAGGGTGACCAATGCATATAGCTTCATGATCGCAAAGTAGTATCCAAACAAAATAAACGCGGGAACGTGAATAATATCTTGAGGGCGGTCCCAGAGATGAGGCAGAAGCTTTGCCGTCCGCGTAGCGGTGAGCCAGACAAAGTAACTGAGTATCACATTCCTGGTCGCATTTAGCTGCACGCCCTCAACACTCAAGAGGGCGGATACACACCACCACGGCAAATGAAAGCCACCATTTTCCGTCGGGATCGTACTCTTGTAAACAACGTGCGCGACGAGAACAGGACCAGCAAGAAGAGTAAAGGGGTTGAACAACTTGTCAACCTGTGAAGAAGCGAAGCCATCAGTACTGCAACAAAAAGACGTACAACTCGAGACTTACCATTGTGTATGCTACATATGGATGTATCGTCCAGATGTGCCGTTCCATGAAAAGTGATCGCATATCGGACCGCCATGTGTTTCTCGTCCATCTAAGCACTTGCTTTAAAAAGCGCCAGTTTGGTTTCATCGTACTCAGCAATTCCGCTTCCTTGCAGCACTGTACATAAGTGCTCCACCCGTGACTGACCATCCAACGGGTGAGAAACTTGTCATCGCCCGAGTTGAGCTGATATTTGCCAAGCCAATAATCATGCGTGAAGCCATGAAGAAACTCTGGGTCCTTCAAGATGACAGTGCGATATGCTGCTGTTCGCCCGGAGAGACATGGAATGCCACCATCAATGTGGGTCGAGGAAGCGATCTCTATATTCCGGATAGTGAGACGGAATGCAGCGAGCACTTCCCATACGGTCATGCGTTCACCAACAGCCTGGACGCGCTGAGATGTACCGACGCCGCCGACTTTCTGGTCCTCAAAGCACGCCAAGACATACGGAAGGAGCGTTGGCGGCCAGATGGCGTCGTCATCTGCGAATACGATAATGTCAGTCGTCGCATTCTTGATACCGTGGGACATCTGGAGGCGCTTATTCGCATACGGGACCGTCAGGACGCGAATACGTTCTGGGTCGACGGCATTGGCGAGGTGTTGCAAAGGAGCGAGCATCTTCTCTTCTGTGATTATGAGAATCTCCTTGGGCTTGCCAACGAGCCAGCTGTGGGCAGCCTCCTTGAATTCCTCACCGGCATCGATTGTAGGAACAATAATGGTGACATCCTCGGAGGCGATGTAGGTAGGATTCTCGGGGAGAGGCACAGGACGATAGGCGAATGACGCAGAGAGGCGAATCAGGTACCAGAGGTATCGGTAGAATCTATAACGCGTAGTCACGTTTAGTGTGAGAATTGAGGCTGACAGATGACACGAGGGACAGACCCAATGACACCAAACGGAACGACTAGTGGGGAGTGGAAAAAAGAGATCAGTAAAAATTATCTAGAAGAGGTAAAGTACGTGGGCGTACATATGGGGAAGTCGTCTCGTGTCAGGTATAGCATTTATAATTGGCCGTGTGGAGATAGGCCAGTGGTATTTTGGACAGGTCGGAGACTAAAAAAGAGTGAAAGGGTCGACGTCTAGCGACGAGAAAAGGTATAACGTGGTAGTGAGGTGGAAGAAAGAGAGTGGGGGGTTAAGGGAATGAATACGTTCCTGGCGGGCGGGCGGCGACGAGAATGACAACGGCGACGGCAAAGAGGGCATATAAACCCCACGATTGATGGGGCGCTACCCGGGCCGATCATGTCCGCGGCCTTCGATTCTGCTGCGGAAGAAATACTGTACAATGAACCTCCTTGCTGGTGATTTCTACAGTTACACATGGTGTATATAGTGATTACTTGTTGGACAACAAATATTGCGTATGAAGCAAGCTACGTAGCACGACCAGGAGGCACCACAAAACGTCGTGGGAAGGGTACGTCGTTCGCACCAGTTACTAGGTGTCCACGATAACGTTCCATTTCCATCGTTCCTCGAGGTATCCCTTGGCGGTATCCTCAAGGAGAATCTCATTGCGCTTCTGCACATAGACAGACTTATCCGTCACTCTTTGGCGCAATACTGGAATGGATTCACTGTCAATGGGCTGCTCCAACAACTCGGAAAGGTCTTCTACGGCTCTCTCGAGATCACTGCGGATACCTCCGATAAGCACGCGATGTTCGCACGTTCAATGACGTACATACCGTTGGTTGTCCTCGAACATGGCTTTCTGGTTACCACTTTCGAGGTAATAAGCCATTGCGTACGTCCATTTGAGCGTCGTACGACAATTTTCGACAGTGTCGACGGCCTTCTTCATGAACTGGACCTCGATCCACGTCAAGTCCGTTGTAAGTTGCATCTCCTCCATCTTCTTTTCCGTCTTCATATAGAGTTCGACGGACAGTTTTGCTGACTGTTCATGATTTGCCCAACGGTTGTAATACTAGAACGAATCAGATGAGCTTCGCTAAAGAATACAAGGGAAACACTGGCCCTTACATGAAGATACCTTTCCAAAGAAGCGCGGCTCCTCGACTGCGCATCGCGAGCCTCTACACCTGACTTGTCGTCATAACGGTTGCAAGAATACCATGCCGTCCCGTGTTCGGCCCAGGGACCTGTGAAACGTAAGCATCGCAACAAAATCATCAAGGCAAAAACATACCCATACACACCCAGCAAAACTCATACTTGCATTTCTTGCAAGTCATATGGCTATCATAAGCATGTTGTCAGCTCTACAGGGCGCTACGAAAGGCGGTATGGACTCACTTGCAGCCACCATTCTTCTCAATGGTACTCTGACACTTGCTGCACTCCTTGGTGTTGCTTTTAATCCAGTTGGCCGTCTCACTGTCATCACGGCACTTCTTCAACCACATCCTCGCGATGACACATAATACGGGCCGATGGTCGCCGTCGATGGTGCAACCAAAGCAAAACTTGTGCTTCGGATCAGCCCCACACGACACCGTTGGAACAATTGTAGATAACGCAGAACGTGATGAAGCTGTTGGGCACGAGACACTACGGTCACAAGATGGGAATGGGCAATACTTGAGGTTCTTGTTGCAGGCCACGTAATGTCGAACGAGGAGTTCGTCATAGCGTGCAGCGGTGTCTTGATCATCACCGAGTACTTTATGAACGAAGGGATCGAGTGCGACGATCCCGCAGTTCTCTCCCATGCACGAAATACGGTGCTCGCCTTCGTCGCGAATTTTACTGGTCGTGTACGTAGTCCAACACCCTGCGCAGAAAGCGTGGCCACAGGATAGTGCGAATGTGTCGGTAGCGGTGTCATCGAAGCATATAGGACAGAGGAAAGGCTCAGAAACAGGTACATGTTCCAGCTTCTTAGACGATTTGCTGGAACGAGTGACGCGTTTGGATCGATCTGAGGTTGAAGAGGGTTTGGGTGCAGAAAAAACGCCTGCTGCAATAGAAATTGAGGTCGCATTATCCATGTATTTCTCCGTGAGCCGATCTTTATTCCAGTCCATATGGCGGAGAAGAAGCGCGGCAACGGAGCTCTTCATAACACGTGGACGACCGAAATGAGAACGATTTACGATAACTAGAGACGGATAGAAAAGGATCTTACCTCGACACCGAAGATAGTACTAATGTAGTCGATATCAGCCGCCAGGAGGTCTTGGACTTGTTGGTGGGTCAAGGGTTTGTAGTCTACTTCATAACTCTTCCTCGTTTCGGAAATGACCTTTATGTCATCGTCGAAGGTGTCCATTTCCATGTCCTCCTCTGACGAGGCTGAACCTGCCACGGAGCGGCATGGTTAGCTTACAGCGACGGGTGTGCTCGGGTTTAAGGAAGGATAGAATATACCATCTTCAATTTCCATGTTCTCTTCATCGTCATAGTAATCGTTGAATTCTTCATCGTCAGAGAACTCGTAATCGGAAGACATGGTGAGAGGTGAGGGTGTGCAGCAAGTACAGTCGGATACCCTTTCCAGTCACGGAGTCACGTCCGATCAAATTCAGACTCCGCGTCGGCCAATCCCAATTGACGATTTCCGTTTCGAGTCACGAAAAAGGTGAATGCTTCTGAGGTTCAATCGATTATCTTTGCTCTTTGCTCTTTCACCACATCGTATAATGGCAACAGCAGCAGCAGCAGCAACTGCTCCTACCAACAAAGATAACCTCACACCCAACGTGAGTCACTCTCTGATTCTCCCTTCTGAGCTCTGCAAGACGCGATGGCGCGTTGCTGTGCATATATATGCATCATGATTCATTATCCCCTCTCATCTTTTGCAAACCAGATACTTACAGCCCGCTCGATACATTTAGCAATACTTTGAACTTCGTTCACGACAAATTTTGAAGCTTCGCGAGACCCAGTCTCCAAACCCTTATCCACACAAGTTTGAGGTCTCGCGCTCCCTTACTTCTTACATCAGCGAGTATGGCGAAGAAGGTGTCATTAATCCTGGTGAGAGGGTTGAGGGCGTCACGGAGGCGCTCGCTGGTCGCATCCACAGTATACGGAGTTCAAGTCAAAAGCTAAGGTTCTATGACCTACACAGCGAAGGAAAGAAGGTGCAAATCATGGCAACCCTACAGTGAGTTTCGCGGTGTGTTGTTATCATACTCGGTCAAACTAATCGAATTCAAGAGACGCTGCAGATCCAAAGGCCTTCATTGAAACACATGATATATTCCGTCGAGGGGATATCGTGGGTGTCATCGGGACACCGTCTCGCACCAAGAAGGGTGAACTCTCTATCTCGCCCTCACAGATGACCCTTCTCGCCCCGAATTTGCACCAACTGCCTTCTGACCACTTCGGTTTGAAGAACCAGGAAACCCGTTATCGCAAACGTTACCTTGATCTCATCCTTTCCGAAGACACGCGCCGCATATTCTATACTCGCAGTCGCATCATCAACTACATCCGACGTTTCCTCGATTCTCTGGGCTTTCTCGAAGTCGAAACGCCAATGACCAGTATGATTGCTGGCGGCGCAACTGCCAAGCCTTTTATTACCCACCATAATGACCTTGATCTTGACTTGTTTCTCCGTGTTGCACCCGAGTTATATCTCAAGCAGCTTGTCGTCGGTGGATTGGACCGAGTGTACGAGATTGGTCGCGTTTTCCGGAACGAGGGCATAGACCTCACCCATAATCCGGAATTTACCATCTGCGAATTTTACATGGCCTACGCGGACATGTATGACCTCATGGATATGACCGAGAGCCTAGTCGAGGGATTGGTGAAGTATCTCACTGGTGGCAGCACGACCCTCAGTTATCAACCAGAAGGCAAGGAATCCGACAAGAAATACACGCTCGAGTTCAAGCGCCCATGGAAGCGGTATGACATGATTGGGACTCTCGAAGAGAAACTTGGTGTGAAGTTCCCCCCTGGTGAGACGTTGCACACTGCAGAAGCAAATACGTTCCTGCGAGATCTATGCAAGAAGGTTCGTTTTTTCCATGTTCCATGACTTCGACTCCATTCGCTCACAGCTGATCTTCAGCATCACGTGGAGTGTAGCGAACCGCGAACGAACGCACGCCTCCTTGATAAGCTTGTGGGAGAATTCATAGAGCCTTTGTGCATTTCACCCGCTTTCATCGGTGAGTCAGTTATATCGTCGTTGACATCCCATACTCACCGCCCCACCCCCCAGTCGGTCACCCGCAGGTCATGTCACCTCTCGCTAAGTGGCATCGCTCACGCCCTGGCCTCTGCGAACGCTTCGAGGGTTTCATGTGCGGGAAGGAGTTCTGTAATGCATACACCGAGCTAAATGACCCGTTCGAACAACGCGCGCGCTTTGAGGAACAACTGAGACAGAAGGCCCAAGGTGATGACGAAGCTCAAGACATAGATGAGACCTTTGTCGATGCGTAAGTGTTGGTTTTCCTGATTCATCATCAGTCTTATGTATCATTATCCCAGTCTTGAACACGGCCTTCCTCCAACGGGAGGCTGGGGCATCGGCATCGACCGTCTCGTGATGTTCCTCACAAACTCTACAAGTTAGTTCATCTCCCCTCACTCATCATCTTACACGCTTACGTTGTGATTCTTGTAGATATCAAGGAAGTGCTACTCTTCCCTGCGATGAAACCAATCGAATCAAGTACAAATACAAACGCTGCGAATCCTGAGCCAAGCGGACAAGTCTAGATTAGATAAGATTACCCTAAGAGAGGTCGTAGCGGGCCCGTTTATTGGACACACACCGAGGGTTCAAACTCTGTTGTACTCTCGCCGGGTGAGTATAAAATAAAAGAGAGCAGTAGTACCGTAGCTGTATTGCGCGTCATGGTATACATAGGCAGTAACCGGAAGGATGCGTTAACGCCTTGGGATATGCGCCTACTCAGAATTCATCACCGCATCGGTGATCACAGTCCGCCACAGCACAGGTGCCACGCGACTTCTCGCCGGCTTCACCATAAAACCACTCTAGGATGTGCGCAGCATGTCCTCCATGCCTGCAGGTTTGACAGAACACGATCGCATCGTCAACACTGTCTGGAGTAGAACGTCGAATCAGTCAAGCTGAAGGAGAGGACCCAGTTAAGATACACGTACCCCGCATCGGTGCATTATAATGCGCGAGTTGTCCATTACGTGCAGAATCAGGTATAATGCCCAATGTCATCAGACATACCGAACAACGTGGTAGGGGCCGATTACAGAACGGACAGGCGGTGGCCTACATTCGCAGCAGAAGCATTAAGCGCAACTGACGTGTCTAGGGGAAGGGAATGATAAACTCGGACTACTCACCCTGTTCGCCGCGCCGGTGCCCCGCGGCTCACTGATCACTTTGTTGCAGTAGTTGCAGCGAATCAAGATCTGGGGAGGAACTAGCTGTATCGGTTCCTGCTCTGCGTCCTGCGTAAAGTCTTGCAACGTCTGTCCACGATCCATATCGAGCTGGCACCGATGATGAAAGAACTTCCATCCGTCCAGCAGGTCACGGTACGCGTCCAGCCAGCGGTCGACTCGAGCGTCCTTCAACTGATGTGGGTGTACGTATGCTCCCAGGATGGCCGCAGTCTGCACGTCTCCGGTCCGGTCCGTGTAGTTCTGTAGTAGCTGCATTCCAGACGCGGTCAGACCCGTGACGATGATGCCTTCAACGTCGCCTTGCGATATCGAAGCCTCCGCGATTCGACGTAGATACACAGAGAGCGCGTCATCCTCGAGAAATTGTAACGCAATCGCAAGGCGCTCGCGCAGGGGGATGTGTTCTTCATCCAGAACGTCGGCCCACTCACCGAGTGCGAGGTAGGTTAACATGGCCCGAAAATATGGATCCTCTAGTCGCATTATCAACTGTTCATACTGGCGGCGTACTTCTGGTGATTTGGCCGATGCAGTCGTCAGCGCAGCGAGTGTGCCAGACATTATGTTATGAGAGCTGTCTGTTTCTCGAGTGAACTGAAAGCCTGGCATACGGGTGGGACGTTTACATACCTTTGCTTCGTATGAGAATATCAATTGCCTTGCTGCGCTTGCCTAAGAACACAAGCCAGCACGCTGCCTGTGACTGCCTGCCGTCTCTCTCCCACCTGTGACAAGGTTGCATGAGGGTACGTTATACAAGCTATCATAAAACGGGCCTTACTTGTTGATAACAGTAGATATGTCTTCGTTCTTCAGACTCCACCCACATAGCTGAAGTGCAAACTGACGTTGAATCAATTTTGCTGATGAAACAGTCGGCTTCCAGTCAGCAGACTCTATTGCGCCTGTTTCATGATATGCACTCAGGAGTAATAAGGCCGCGACGAAGTTGGATGATGCCTCGGTCCTCTGCCCACCGCGGCGAGACTGGGACCGTGATATTGACTGAATCCCTTCGACTACCAGAGGGTCGAGCAAGGGGCCTGGGGCAGCAGGGGGAGGAGAACTCGACGGGACTGCTTCGGGAATTGAGGGCGGAAACCCTTCCCAGATCCCCTGTATACCCTGATTAGCAAAGTTGTACCCATTAAGACGAACAGAAGGCCCCTCCAGCATTCGGCGAGAATCTGCGAGGAGGAGTTAGTGAAGTAAGGACTGTGACAACATCATGCACCTACAATCAACCCATGACCACATCTCGATAAGAGCCTTCCCATTCTGCTCCTCCTTCGTTTCCTTAAGGATCGCGACGTTGTGGGCAGGCTAACGTGTAAAATCACGTGATGAGACAAGTCGTTCGATCCAAAGTACATAAAGCGTACATGACTAAACCCGTAGCCCTTGATGACACGCCGTCGCATGGTCATTGATATGTCCTCATCGACGAGAGCTTGCGTACGATCTACAGCACGCCGCCAATGACGGCTTCGGCTACGCGATGAAGACGCATTACTCTCGGGTACCTTCGAAACACCAACGACGTTCCTCGAACCAGATGCGGGAGATGGGGGTGCGAGGGAAGCGGGGCCTGGGGAAGACGGAAGTTCCACATTTCCTTTGAAAAAAGGGGAAGCAGGAACACTCCGGTACGGAGGGCTGACAGTGCCCTCCAGCTTTGACGCAGGTAAAGGAGATGGTCTGGAACGCGGCGAGGGTCTAGGAGAAGGCCTGGCTGACGGAAGAGCCGGGAAACCGTCCTCGTCCCCCCGACCGAAATTTGGTTGATAGGAACTAGGTCGTGGTGGTCGGCCCCGAGACGCCTCGATGGGAAAGGTACCAAAACCAGCAGGATCGCTTCCCTCAGATAAAACCGTGGGGATGACTGACCAGGGTTCAGGGACCACCTCATTCGGCTGCACACTGGAGAAGATGCGATATGCAGAACCGATTGCAATTGCCATATTACCGCGTGCGCTCCATTGCACGTGAATAGGCGTATCATGGGTGTTCGCTGTCTCCAAATCATCGCCCTTAGTGATCGCCATAAGCGAAACGACCAAGGGGTTTGGGCGTGTGGCAGGAATCAACGCAAAAGAGCTGAGGCTTGTGTGGAACCGTCTTGCTGTCCGGATATTAGTAAATGGGTAATTCGTGTGCTCATTGAATCCACTTACATTTGCGCGTATCGGACAGGACAAGGGAATAAGAAGCATTCGGGGATGACTGTGCAGCATCAGATGTTGCGTTGTGTGTTCCTCCCGAAGCACCCCAGGGTAGCATGCTTGTCGCGTTCGTCCAAGACATTTTTGGCGTCCGAGTACTATCACTTACATGCAGCGTGGGAGGGACGTTAAATGACTCGGTTTTAGTGATGTTCCAAAGACGAACATATGAAGCGTCTTGACCAACAGTTGCCAAGACGCCTCGACGGACCGAGGAGAACTCTAGATCTACCACCTTGCGCACGCCAGTATGCTGAATACGTGTACCGTCTGCAAGCGCATCCCGCTCCGAAAACATCAACAAAGGGGCGAGCAGCTTCCGTACATCCCACACAGTGACAGCACCGTCGCCAGCTGCGGCTAGATGATTGGGCTCGAATGGGTCTGGAGACAGCGCATAGACACGCCCTGGAGCATGAGCGACCGCAGGAGCGGAGCTACGGAGATCAAATAATCGGAGCACTCGCTGTGACAGACCAACGACGAGTAAAGAATTACTTTGCGGTAACCAGGTCATCGGGTGGACTGACTCATTTTGCGCGTGTGTTTGTAGAACACGCAAGTCTACACGAGAACCACTCTCTGTGCGGGGAAGAGGGTGATAGGAACGGGGCGAAGAGGGTAGCCCACCGGGAAGTCGTACGGGAGATGGTGGGGGCGCAACAATATGAGTTGACAATGACGATACTGGTGTCGAGACTTGGGTTGTTACAGAAGAAGAGTGTACATCCCAGATAAAAAGACTGGGGTCGTTGCGTGATCTCTCGAGACCCACTGCAAGGTACTGGGGGGTGACTCCACAAAAGGCGAGGGAGGCGCAAGCGCGAGGAGTTTTAGGTGATAGAGGGGAATGACTGCTACGGCTAGTTGTGTGCTCACGGATATGGCGTGTAGACGCGAGGCGGAGGAGATCTACGCGGCCGCTACTGAATCCGACTGCAACGAGATCATCAATAGTTGGGTCAGGAGACCACGCAAAGCACTGGTTTCGATGTGAGCAGAGGCGATGTGAAGACCCAGCTCAACTTTACCCTCATTGATTGCAAATCTTGTTGGGATGCAACATGATGTATTGAGGAGTCACCGGGAGACCAGTCGTACAGAGTGAGTTGAGAACTACTTCCGACTATGAATCTGTTCTGTCCGAGGGGACTCCAGGTGATTTGCTTCTCCGAGTAAGGGAGCATGTTTCATTAAGGGGCTAGGACTTTTTTGAATGAGCAGCCTCTAGCTTTGGCTTGAGTCACTCTGGTCGTGGCCGACTAGGGGGCAAAAAGCCAAGAAGAGAATCTACCTGGGCCAGCGATGTTCGGGTGCCTGATCTTGCCAGAGACGCGTCTGTCACGGCATTTACACCCACGGCTTCTGACATGGAGAACCCTCACTCGGAACGTCATGCTGTCCTCCCGGAGCGTATCGTGAAGAATTCCGTGAGTAATGCGCAACCCCGCAAATAATGATAACTTAGTTTTATATGTTCCTAGGACAAGTGTACCGAACTCATTCTCGAACTGAATCATTGCGTTGAGGTCTGTCATATACACAACGAGAGCATGAGAAGCTACGATTCTCATTGCGCGGTTTTCCTTCAGAATATCATCCGGCGAACGCCTGTGAAAAGGCTGCAGCCGATCTGGTGACGAAATACCGCAAGAATGTACAGTACAATCAAGAGGCAACTTCTGCAAGGAGCCTGAGCAGCGACCCTCATTAAACGCCAGATCAGTGATAATATGGTGAGATTCTACTTGATTGAGAGGACACGAATTCACGGAGTCGTTAGTAAACAATTCCGACGCGTATCGATACCTTATGATCTCACCTACGACATATATGTGAACGAGCAACTGTGACGCAAGATACCCAACTAAGTAAATATCCCCCCAACATCAAAAGCCCGCCACACGTCCAGCAGTAGCGAATTTGGAGCTAGTCGCAACCACCTCTCTATGAGCGTGCCCCTCACGTATCCTACTCTGCCCTGGTGCACCGTTCAGCAAACTGATAAGTTTGCGTCGCTCGGCCGCTTGTTTTGGGTCCTCTCGGAAAGCCTCTCGTGCAGCCAGCCGCCCATCGCCTGGTCGGTTGATCCCATTTCCTTGCTCCAGGCTCCCCTGCAGCTGCCTCTGTGACTGATTTTGAGTCCAATGACACTAGAGACGCAGGTGTCACCTGGTGGTACGAATTTCCCACAAAGCCAGCGACAACTGATTGCGATGGCGTGTGCGCCCTGCTGAATCACAAAGCTATGCAGGGTTGAATTTGCGACATCCACAAGGAATTCGGTCGCTCATTGCTGCTGACAAGTATGTCTATCTCGCGGGTCATTTTTGATGCGTCCCGACCAGTCGCACCGACTCGCACATCGTTTGAAGACAGTAATAGCCTAATATTATCACAACACTTGTACTACCACCTTGCCAAACCCAAGGATGGTGACCCTCAAGTATTCAAGGGACGTACGTCTCTGTGCCAGGCACATATTGTGCATTAGGCTTATACTGCGGGTTCAGTATCATATATGCCTTGACGCTAAGATGAAAAAGAGGGTTAGGTGGGGCTTCTCGTGGACGAGATAGCCCAAGCATGTCACGCCATCTACTTCTGAAGCCATGAGTGCTGTCATGCATGATCATCAATGGTTGGAATCTCTTTCAAGTCTGGAACTCACATCTCCGTGTCTTTCTTCAAGTCTTCGATGTCTAAGGGGTCAAAGATGTTCTGTTGTTGCACCCCAGTACCTTGAGCCATTGGCCCTGGGACAGTGATCCTTGAAAAGCGGTTTTGTACCATTGAGTTGCAGGAGCCTGGTTTAGCAAAGAATAAGTCATGATGACCTGCTGCTACAACCTCTCGGATCATCCATCGTAGTGATACGTTTGGAATGCCATAAGCATCATTGGGTCTAGACCCTCCACCAACATCTATCACCCTTAGCTTACATAGGAGGAGAACTGTAATTGCATCACACACCAGAGTGGGATCCGATAAACCAAACCTCTTTGATATTAGTTTTAAGTGTGTTATCTGTCCCTGGCCATGTCATTGGAATGGCCTGTTCCCGGATTGATCTCTCAACTTCATCTTGGTAAAATATTGGGGGGGGAATGTGGCACTACCAAGAAAAGATCAAATTGGATGTCAGCAAGTAATGGAGGAGGTAAGTTGAATTTGCTTGCCTCATCAAGAGATAAGGCTTGCCTAAACACACAAATTGTTTGGTGGCCATTTGCAAAGGGCAAAGGGTGGCGCAGACCAAACCCAATACTTGGGACAGTCTCCCTGTACATGAATCAGATCAGAACTCAGCAATATTGCTGTGTGATCTCAGTACTTACCACACACCTAAAAACTCAACAGTCACTGAGAAGCAGAAGCTTTTCTTGAACACCCTTGCAGCATGCAAATGATCTTCAGAATCATAGAGGGTACATAGAGAAGGAAAGTATTTCATATGTTCTGCTTTCAGTAGGCCAACCTGCATAAATTAGGCTCAATGGCATCACTGCAGCATTCAGGGGTGGTAAACAACTCACCTTGGACAGCATGCCTGCCAGAGCTCGTGCAATATAGGCTCCACAAGCAAAGCCTACTAAAGTGTGAATACCTTGCAACATATATCAGAAGGAGGCATACCAAATAAAAAAAGCTGATCCCCAATGTGGTACTCCTCCATAAGCCATTTGTATGCATCATGGAGATGCAGAGTCAGGTATGAATTGAGGTTTGTGTCCATCATATTTGTGAGGGATTTACAATGTGGGTCAAAGTGACTGGGCCCAGATAGATTTCCATATCCTCGCTGTGAATGTATGATGTAGACAAGTTGGAATGGGAAAAAGGGTGCTTACTTGGAACCAAACTATTTGAGATGAATCCTTTTTGAAAAACCCATTCAATTTTTGAAGATTTGACATCTGTCCAATGGATTAGCGACACTCGCTGTGCCTGTAAGGGGGAAACAAACACTACATGGTCGAGGCCCAAGTCCTCTGTCCCATCAAAGGCCATAATCAGCGAGCGGGAGTTACTGGAAGAAGGTGGATTTGACATGGAACTTGAAATCAACCGTACGTAGTGCAGCAACAAAAATTTGGTGTAGTGGGCGGCACTCCTTTCAGACCAGGGGTCGCCTTAAGGGAGATAGGAGCTAACCCCCCCTCTCCAAAATGTGGCATATGATTCACATGCATCATCGTACTGTACTACGCACACAGCCAAGCATGCAGCGCGCAAACATTTAATTACAATATACTATCTGTCAATGCAACTCGAACTGAGACTAATACGGATTAAGGCCCGGGATTCGTTCACCAAGTGCCGGAGTGGCACATGCAGGGGGCGCCAAGGGGAGGGGAACTTGGTTGAGGCAAGGGTTGAGGGGCCCGGAGGGTTGTGAAAAAAAAAACCCCCAAACGTCAATGTCGTAGCCGTTCAGCGCGATCGCAGACCGTCCATAAACAATTTTCGCCGAAGACCCGAGTCAGGCAACGTACCTCTTCTAAGAGCACTCCTTCCCGTGCGTCCCATGTTCAACCACATCAACGAGGGTATGCAAAGTTGCATCGTCAGATAGCGCGGATGAAAATGCGTAATGTGTGTGGAACGCGTCCAGCCAGAAGACACGTTTGACAACTGCTTACAATATCATCAGCGCACGGAAATGGTCACACTCCATGAGGTTTTCAAGACCGTCGAGGTTGAGAGTGAACCCCATAAAGCGGGCTCACTGCAGATGCGTACCGTGCATCTCTACAATCTCGTCGATCAGAGTGTCTGTTGGTCTGACAGGCGCAACGCTAGCGAGAGTGTTCTACCACACACACAGTCAGCCAGCCGTCCTCACCATATTTGGCACCACCTACTAGTACCTCTGCAGGATCTCCTCCGATTCACCATGCGTCAGTGCACCAGTTGAGGCACCGCCGGATGCACCATCAGATGCCTCCATGTCATTTGAGGAGGCCATTGCTGATCCCCCTCTTGGCCATGCCAAGTGAAATCGAAAGCTGACATGTAACGCATGAAATTTGCGGTCCGGAGAACGCATTACATCGGCGGAGCAGGCGGATTGAAGGCAGGGAGCCAGAGAACATGGACTCCTGGGGGAGCGTGGGCGAACTGCCCACCAAGAACAATTAGAGATGTCTCACCACCTCTTGCGTCGTAAGAGTTGGGGTAGCTACTCCAAACCAACTCGAAGATGGGTCCTCTCGGTTCTACTTTGTGAACGTCGACCTCATCCAAGGTTCGACCATAAGTGGCTGTTCGCTGTCTTTTACTGCGCAGAAAGCTATGGACCCATCCATGTGGTCGACGGCGAAGAGAGGGATGTAAGGAGAGAGATGATACGTGGGCCTTATATGCTTGAGGAGGTCGTATTCGACGAGAGAGCATCAGCATTCCTGCATAACGAAGGACGAGAAAGTGCGGTATAATCCAAACCTCCTGGTGCCCCTGCAGGTATGAATTACTCATACATACGCAGTGTCTCCTGCTCTTTCTGTGAGAATGCTTTGTAAGTTGAGAACTACTTCCGGCTATGAACCTGTTGAAGTACTGCCAGTGTCCGAGGGGACTCCAGGTGATTTGCTTCTCCGAGTAGGGAAGCATGGTTGAACCCATCAAGGGACTGGAACTTTTTTTAAGTGACCAGCCTCTAGCTTTGGCTTGAGTCACTCTGGTCGTGGTCGACTAGGGTGAAAAGAGTAAAGAAGGGACCGGTGATGTTCTGGTGCCTGATCTTGCCTGAGACGGGTCTGTCACTGGCACGGCACTTTCACCACTGCTTCTGACATGGAGAATCCTCACTCGGAACGTCATGCTATCCTCCTGGAGCGTATCGTAAAGAATGCCGTGAGTAATGCCAGTGCGCAACCCCCAAAATAATAACCGATTGTGTATGTTCCTAGGACAAGTGTACCGAACTCATTCTCGAACTGAACCACTGTGTTGAGGTTTGTCATACACACGACGAGAGCATGAGATGCTACGATTC
>QLPA01002844.1:0-12806 GCA_003313945.1 Lactifluus pinguis | reverse complement strand
CCTGGACGCTCGCCGAATCATGCCGAAAAGGCTGAGCGTTCAACGGTACGTATCACTCTTGTTTTTTTTAAAAAAGCGCTAATTTTTGTTTCTCTAGCTGCCGCGCCGCAAATGCGGACGAGTGTCCCCCGTGATGCATTTCGTCTGTCATCCTCGTCGTCAGGCCTCACGTTTTTTCAACGGCCGTAGTTCACCTTCTGTCCTTCATAGTCCTCTGGCTCACCCTCGTTTTCACCCTCCCACTTGTCGTCTCTGTCAGGCGGCAGGTCCCCGAGTAACGTGCCCATGCAATCCTCAAGACGTACACTCTCGGCAGCGCAGTGCACCTCCCAGCCCTCCCGCCGTGCGTACCCCTCCTCTTCGGGCCCATTCATCGCCCCAGTCCCGCAAGCAGCGTGGGATTCAACACTCGCAGGCCAGTAGCAGGTGACACTGCGGTTCCGGGTGCGCCCGCTTCTTTTACCATCATCCCCTTTCTTCCGACGGATCGCCCCCCGCTCTAGTATTCTTTCGCAGAGCAAGGCTTTGGTCCATTCACCCTCATCAATTGAGGCGACTCGACATCGCTGTCTTCACATTCTTTACCGCCTGCACCCATGATTGTTCCAATCGAGTACATGGGCCACGCACTTCACCTCTGTCTGCCCGCGATCGCGCAGTCTGCGTCACTCGCGTATTTCGCACAACTCGACGAGTTCCCGCTTGAAACCCCACGCTCTATGCGAGAACCTGATCCGATGGATGGCCAAACTGCTGAGGACATCGAGTTCTACAACCACGCCTTCCGCGACAATGCCAAACTGCTGCCCTCAACACCCAAAAAACGGAATTAAACACGCCCCGCCACATTCCCCTGCGACCACAAGGCATTCTCAAAAGCGGCACCACCCTTACCAACGCCTGTCTGCTCTTCCGCTCCACCAACCATGCTCCGACCGATGTCTACCCCTTCGCAAAGAGTCACCGCGGTGCCTCCCAAGCCAACACCGATTCCACCACCACTTGGCTCAACCTCAGCCGCCACCCTTTGCTCACTGAACCCCATCCCAGCTCCGATGACTCAGTCGCAGCAGTTAACGCATCCGCAGCCCGCGCCATCTATACTAGTACCGCCTGTCGTCGCAGGCGTGCTGTCCTTGAAAAGACGTTCAGGTTCCGCCGCGCCGACGACAACGACAGACTCTGAATCCCCGCGCCTCCTTCTCAGACCTCGGACCTCCTCGTCCTCTTCGTCCTCCGCCACGCTCACTCCACCACACGGTCCGGGCTCTCTGAGCACCCGCAGCTGCAGTACCCATCACGATTGGGACTAGCTGCGTGCCATGGTTGCAGGCCCCATCATTCCGGACTCAATTCAACAATACCTCCCACCGGAAAATGGAGAGGAACTTCTTTGGTGTGTCCTCTGGATGACTGGTGCTGCGCATCAAACCCTCCTCCCCTTCCTCCCCCATCGATTTTCTGACCCTTCTCTTAGGCACCATACGATCGTGACTTCGAATGCTTCAAACTGGAGAGGCTGGTCCTGCTTCACTTCCGGGCCATTTCGTTTCCTCACTTATCTTGCGATTTTTGCCCATCGCTCATTCGTTTTTTGTTTATGATCAACTTCGGACCTCGAATTTTTTACTCTATCACTGAATCATCTAGTACATACCTCCGTTTAGGTTGTGAGCTACTGTGGTGAAATGGTACATGCACTGAGTGATCATCCTGAGTCTAAGTGTTCGAATCTTGAGAAAGCCAAATTTCTGTGTTGATTACGTGAGCAACTGTGAGAAACTCTTATTCAAGCAAGACTAAAATAATGTCATAGCATAGCATTTCGGAATTAGGCTACAACTGGGCAATTAAATCGGAGTTTTTAGTATTCAATAATTTATAAAAAGGTATTACAAGTTCCGAGATAATCTTAAAAATCCCTAGATAGCCTCAAAAATCCCTAGATGGTGCAATTATGATGCAATTAGGCCTAAATAGTGGACCGGGTTATTGACAAAATATAATTATTAACTGTCATAAAAAGGTGGACAAGGGATTGCAAGGGATTGCAATCCCTAGCAATCCCTATTTTCGGGAGTTTTCGCGATGTTGGTCACATGCACAGTTTGAAATTGCAATTTGTCCAAGTTGGCGCAAAAGTCTCACGCTCGGGCTTCCAATCATCCCTATTGACATGCCAGTCGTCGCTTCAACGTTTCAACGTATAAATGTTAACGCCACTGTTTCTCCTGACTTGGGAGATAGTTCGTCTCGGTATATATACTAGGACTGGTGGCGCTAGAGCTGGGCCTTGCTCAATAATGGTAAGAAATCCTATCCAAAGGCGGGCATTACTGCTCTGTAGGCCGTCAAGAAAATCGCGAAGTGCCTAGCAATGGCGTCATTTATGACCCTGACCGAGTCTATATTCTGATATGGCTAGACCAGTTACCAAGCTTGCAATCCTTGGATGGACTAGCGCGACTAAGGGTTACTAGCACTATGAACAGAAAAGGCTAGCGAACTCGAAGAGATACAGTAAGTAGTGATTCTCCGCATTGGGCCGATCCAACTGAATATCCATCCAAGGAACACATGCTACATCGTGGACTGCCTCCCTTCAAGTCCGCTCCCACTTTTCCTTTACCAACGTCGTCATCCTTCATACTGTTCTATCATCTTCTATCACTTTCACCTCCCAATGGTGTTTATCAAGACCATCTTGGTCCTCTCTCTTGCCATTTTTAATCTTGCTGCTCCTCCGCCTGGTGAGGGGGTTGCTGGTACGTTCAAGTTCTGCTAGAACTCATGTGCATTTGGCATGAACCTGATGGACCTATAGTAACTTAGTCTTTGCTGAAGACATCCCTGACATCCCGGAATCGGCCGGTGTCGGGGTCACTATCCGGGATGCGTTCGCTTGATGGTATCATTTTCTCGTGTATGATTCAATTCTACACTAGGAGGTTAATGCAAACTAATATCTCTTGCGGCTAGCCCCATTTTCAGTGACGTATCAACGTACACGCTTCCAGGGCATACCACCCACATAATGCAGACATAATTTTGGCACTTTTTGTCAACTTTGAATACTTTAGTCGTGGCTTCATGACGTCATGCATCTCACCTCTGGGATAAGCCACTGGATGCTTCTAACTTGGCGCGAATTTTTATTTGAGGCCATCCTTGAAGCTTGAAGTGAGGAAACGTGAGATACTGGACGCTTGGGACTACTAAGGAGCTCGGGGTGCACCTGCCGAGCTCGTTTAGGTCGGGCGACGAGGGCGCCAGTGCAACAGTGGTACTAGTAGTCCGACGCAATCCTCTTAGGGGCGATTTTGTCTCCTCCCCCAATCTCTCTGGACTTTGTTCCTTCATTCTCCACTTCATTTCTCACTTTTTGTTTTTCGTACGCTAGCCCTGCATGAATAAATATAACAAACTATCATTTAGCGCAGGAATCACTAAATAGCATACCGGGTTACTACTGCATCCACCCCATCCATCACCTGTTGGAAATAACACGTATTCACAGGCCTCTATGCGCTACCGCCCACCAGTCTTTTTTTTTTGCTGCGAACGACATCTCTCCCCCCCCGGTTTCTATTCGCCGAGGGGAATATCCTCGACTGTATCGTAGAATTCGCGCGCGATGCGTTTCTGCGCTTCGATGCTACTCTCCTCCTGGTTCGTTGGTTTCACACAAGTTGTGTGCGTTAGCGGTGCAATCAAGTTTCAGCACCTTTGTACGTACGTACCGGGGTCTCCGCTACGCCACGGATGGCGAGGTAGCGTCGGCCAGTCAAGATCGCCTCCGTCACGATCCCATCGTGCGATACATCCTTAGAACCCGTGACGAACCCGCCAGCCTCTTGTACGATTACGATGCCCGCCTAACGACCCAAAAAGTCAAAACGCTGGATGACGGTGCAGCATTTTTAGTACTACGCAACGCAGACATCCCAAGGCCTTGGAAGGGGAGAGGAAAAGGAGAAGGCCACGTTCTTGTGTTAGCGACAGAAAAGTGCAGAATCAAAAATGTTAATCGCTTACCAGCATCCAATCTCCCTATAATCACAACGGCGCCATCAAACGAAAAAATTTCAGCCCCCCCTCGGTACGAGCAACCGAAAAAAAAACGTACCAATATAAATCCACCGCACCCTGCGCGACCAACGCAAAATTCAACGCGGCGCTGCCGACCGAGCGTAGCGAGTGCGCCATGACGCCGTCTGGCGGAGCGCCGATGAGACGCGCGACGCTATTCACCCTTCGACGAATTGCATCTGGTCTGCGATCTGGGCCCCACTCTATTGCGATGAGCGCGCCTGCCAGACCGTGTAGTGGACGCGCTGATACGGGGGCGAGCGGGAGGCGCTGGGGTTCCGGGTGCAGACGCGTGTGCATGTAAGAGCCGCCGCCTCGCACGCCGGTGTATAGCTGGTCTAGGAAGGGGTTGTATATCACGCCTAGGGCTGGGACGCGTTGGTCTATCAATCCTAGAGAGATGCACGCGTTGGGAAAGCCGTGAACAAAGTTGGTCGTCCCGTCTATATTATTATTATGATTATTTTTTTTATTAAAAACAATTTGTTTGAACATGTTCGGGGAAACACCCCCAGACTAATACTGTACTGGTTTTTTTTACGTACCGATTGGATCGACGCAGTACGTCGGCACATCTGTGAGCGGTGGACGAGTCCCGGACGAATACGACTCCTCGCCGATGCTGCAAAGAATATACAGTTACAAAAGCATGAGCCTTCTTGGGCTTTTTGCGTCCTCGAGAGAAGAGGACACATTACAATTGAAAGTGCGGGTATTCGCGCGCGATCTCTTCACGGACGAGGTCCTCGACCTTGACGTCGTATTCTGTCACAAGGTCTACAGCGTTTATTTTCTCACCGATGCCACCTGCGCCTGCGCGTTGGATTACTTGCGATCCTTCGAGCATGAGGGCGCCAGCTTTTCGTGCGAGCTCGATCGTGAACTCGAGTATCTCTCGGAGTTCTGCAGAGCTGAGCGGGTTATTAGCCATATCTATGGATTGCCACTGGCAGTGGGGGGATCAGATAGTAAGCCGTAATAGGTGAGGGCAATTCAGCGGGTGAAAGAATGCTGGGGCGTCTAGGGTATATATACATGCGTATAGCGCGAGGCTGACCTTTGTATGTGATTGTGTTGACTGTACAGCCATCTACTACACGTTCCGAAGCTTCTACTAGTACCTAATTAGGATGTTGGCAAATCCAGACGTGCATCTACAAATATGTGAATCCCAGAATGTATTATCTCTGAGATGGTAAGCTTGACCATCTCCAACGAAGATCCGTTGATTGATTCCCACAACTTACTCACGGTCGTGGTCATCATAACAACGGTTGGTGCAAATGAGAATTAATTCAGGCTGCAAGTCGACGAGGGAGTCACACTTCCATCTAAATCTACTGGCCGCACTGAATGAGTATCCAAGTCATGGAGACGTCGCAGCCCGCGACAATCAGCCGCAATGTGAGCGAGCAATGATCGAGGCCGTGACGCAAGGAGAGACCGTGACGGGTGAATTACAGGGGAATGAAATTGGAATAGATAATAAAAATAACGTGCCAAAATTATGGCTGGGGTTAGGCACTGGAAGCGAGTACGTTGACACCTCGCTGCCTAGCTGAAAGAGACGTTAGTGTCCCATTAACAGAATAGAATCATACAAGAGAAAGTGATACTACCATCACACCTGTAAGTCGGCCGCGGCGTTGACGTCAACGGGCGGGGGATCAACAGATACTACAGGTCCGTCAAATCCATGCCATGTGGACATGAGTTCTAGCAGAACGTACTAAACTGAGGTAGAGGCTGAGGAGCAGCGAGTGTAAAGATGGCAAGAGAGAGGGCCAAGATGGTCTTGATAAACATCATTGTGAAGTGAAAGTGATAGAGGAGGATAGAAGATGACGTCGTTGGTGAAGGAAAGAGGGAGGGAAGGGACCCAGATTTTATACCCCAGACGGCTCTAGTCCGAGTCACCCCACTATCGCCACAGGTGGCACATCAGTGGGTGACCGAAATGATGGTTAATTTGTAGTGCGAAGGCATTGATGAGAAAGACCGAGCCATCTAGCGCTATCGGTCCTAGTAGATGTGCTACAGCTGAGACGGACTATCTCAACTGAGGTGTAGCAGTGGCGGCGCCGCCCATATGTCAATGGGATGATTGGAAGCGTGAGACTTCGCGCCCTGTTCGGACAAATTGCAATTTCAAACTGTGCATGCCTGCCTCTTCCACGCTCAAATGACTGACGTGACGGGGCGATTCTATCCTGGTTCGAAATTTCCCCTTCAGGTCCTTGTTTTTTTTTTCTTGTCGTAGTGCGTCCCTGACTTGCCATGTGAACTGGCGACCATGGCGTCCGAGTCAAATTGACTGGGTCACTGGTATGGTACTACTACTCAGGCTAGCGCCGCCTTTCGATGGGCTCGGTGTTTTTATTCTCAATGCACGTAGGAAATTATGCCAACTTGTGCCGCAGACTTCCGCAGTCAACAGAGCTGTGAACCGGGCGCCGTAAGCCACAGCAGGCCTCGGATCTGGCATTGTCTAGAGAGCAGACTTATCGACTGAGCCTGCCACGTTCCCGGTCATTAATCAGATGCCTTGATGCACGATATCAAACGTCCAGTGTTACACTCACGTTTGTGTTTGCTTGCGAGATTGACACCTGTCCGAGGATTCACCCGCGTTTCTCATCGAAAAGTTTTGCTCAATGTTTCCATCGCATTCGGTCTGAATGCCCACATTCTCACCGGTGAGCTCCCCTACGTGAATAAACGTTTTTCTGTGAGAAAGGAGAAATACGTCGAAGTGAGAGTCGGCCGTAGGGCTCTGAAATGAGTGTGAGCTGGCTCAACTTGAACGCAAGGAACCGTGGACGACATAGTGAAGAAACCAGACATGGGGTCTGCGGTCCTTCCGGTGCTGGTTCACCCGCCTATTGCTTATTTTCATCGTCGCGTGCTTCGTTTTCCTCAATATACGTACCCATTGTGCGACCCCGGTTACGAAACCGATGTCTCCACTCATTTCCGTGAGCTCAGGCTCTCCTTCGAGACCGGATTTCTCCTAACATCGAACGCAACATTTAAACAAGAAATTGTTCATAGTGAAGTCCGTCAAACGTCGCGGCACCAACGCGAGGAAGTGGCTAAGGGTCAACACCGCTCTGTCCTTCCTGTTCTCTCAGCTCGTAGAGCTCCGAGTCACGGATCCTCTCAACAAATGGCGAGAGCAAGTCGTCGTCAGCCCCAGCGGCCCTCCGCACGGATTCCATGTACAATGCTTCCGTCTTTGAATATGTATAATCTTATCTTCTGATTTCGAATGTTCCGTTGTTGTGGTTACAAGCAGCCCCGTGCGGGGCATGGGTCAAATGTAAACCTGTTCATTGATGAGACATGTGTAATGCACCAAATTAGCGAAAATTTCAGACTAACCCTGCTCACTATCTAACTTTAGCCGAAGGACTCGGATTGTCTAGCGAGCGTTTGAGGTTTTATTGCGTGTCACTGTACAGTACTGTAATCCCGTAGAAAACGCGGAATTGCGCAACAATGCCACCTTCACTCCTAGCTATACGATGCATTTATCGGTACAGAGGATTAATGCCATTGTACAAGTCATTCAAAATCTGCTTGAGATCGTGCAGTTGGGCGAGAAAATAAGATAAACCAAAGTGAGGGGCCGAAGCAGGGTATACATAATAGCGATGATTGTTAGAGTGGTGTCGGGGCGAACGTCATGTCAATTTCTTTGGGACCTGACAACGAAGGCAGAGCATACAGCAATTCCGGAACTTGTAGAGGAGCACAAGTTAGTACAATATCCTAGGTGTGTTGAAAAAAATACCGAGTGCATCCAAAGGCTGCGTACCAGCCTGAGTAGTAGTACCATACCCCAGTCAATTTCGACTCGGACGACATCGGCCGCTAGTTCACAGGGCAAATCCGGGACGCACCGCGACAAAAAGGCAAGGAGTTGATGGGAAATTTCGAACCACGATAGAATCACCCCCAGTCACATCAGTCTTTTGAGTCTTTGAAGAGCGTAAGAAGAAATGTGGACAGAGGCAGGTTGGTCACATGAGGGAGGGACTCCTGGTCATGCCTATTAATTTATTTTTTCATTCTGGCCTTACTGTACTAAACTTGACATGCTTTAGCGAGGCATCAAAATCTGACCTTGATCGAGTCTATATTCTGATATGACTAGACCGGTTAACAAGCTTCCAATCCTTGGATGGACTAGCACGTCTAAGGGTTACCAGAACTATGAACAAAAAACGCTGATCACGGTAGCACAGCGAACTCGAAGAGACAGCGATTGATTCTCTGCATTGGACCAATCTAACGGACCCAAATATCCACACATGCACTGAATTATATCAGCTGCAGCGTGTGCGCCCGGTGCTTCAGATATCGTCACAATTCTTCGCTAGAGGCTCCTGCTGTCAGACTCGAGCCGCCTGGGGTACAAATACTGGGTCCTTCGCTCCCTCTTTCCTTCCACATCGTCGTCGTCCTTCAAACCGTTCTATCATCCTCTATCGTTTTCACATCATAATGGTGCTTATCAAGACCATCTTGGTCCTCTCTTTTGCCATCTTTACTCTCGCTGCTCCTCCGCCTCAGCTTCGTGCAAGTATTGGTGGTGGTACGTTCTGCTAGAACTCATGTCCACTTGGCGTGAACTTGATGGACCTATAGTAGAAGTTAGTGTCGATGCCAATGTCGACAGCTTGGACGTGTCCGTGTGATGGTTTTTTCTCTTGTATGATTCTATTTCCACACTTGGGGGTTAATGTAGCACTAATGCCTCTTTTCAGCTAGCCCCATTGGTAGAGACGTATCAACGTACGTGTTTCCAGGGCCTAACGCCCACGTACTAGTACAGTACAGCCGTAAATTTGGCACGTAGCTGACTTTTTGTTCACTTTGTTCTAGTCGTGACTTTATGACATTTATCCATTATCTTCCAGCGTGGCATGAGATTGAAATCGCTTTGACGCCCAGCCAGAGACTTCTCTTCAACATCGCAAATACTATCACAAGAATAACAGTAGTTACGTGTGAAGATGTTCTTGAGGCGAATGTACTAGTATGTAACGATTTCCACCAATCACCCTCAAGTACCCGTTACTTAAGGTCACCTCAGTAAATTGCATACTGCCCGACATCGGATCCTGCAGCCGCTTTTTACTTCACTTTTTGATACTATGTTGGATCAGGTCTTCATCACTACCACTTCTTCATCACTCTCAAATCACTCACAACTAAAAATGGTCATTGCTCACTCACAGCGGCAGATCGTCGCCGGCTGCGACGTCTCCATAACTCGGATATCCGTTCAGTGCGGCCAGTAGATTTAGATGAAGGTGCGACTTGGTTGTCCGCTCTCCCCCAACTCCCACCTCAAGCTCGCGCATGCCGCTGGCAGTGATTGAAACCGCTTTCTCGTCAATAGGCTCTGCACAATGTGAAGTGAGCTCAGTGTGGCAAATTATATCAGTGTCATCTGAACTACAAAAGAAAAACGACCGAGGTGCTACTAACTTGGGCGGGAATCCTTGGAGGCTACCCTGAAGTGTTCGCACAGTGGAGAAGCGGTACATAAGTTACCACTCCCGAGTCAGCTCTTCCACTTTCATAAGTTCCTAAAAATGTTCCGACCACTTAAGTAGTAGCGTGAAGCAAAGCGGTATCGATGACGGCGTAGCATGTACGACGCACATCAGTTGTCTGGTCTATAGTCTCAAAATGTTTGGAAACTGGAAGCTCAAAGCATGTTTCGAAATGCCAAATGAATGTGGAAGCTGGCACCAACAAGTTACGGTTCGAGATAACGGGCTGGAGGCCACACCCTAAATTCAAAGGTATGACTACGGGAAAGAAACAGGAAGAGTTGACAACCTACAGCCAGTGCCAGACTCGTCATGTCATCTTAGTTACTGTTTGATCGTAAAGGACCCAAGGATCGGTATACTCTGATTGGTTGACCAGTCTCTGATATTCTAGTTCCTGTACTAGAGCCATGAAACTCGCCACGATGTAGACGACCAATATTTCTCGCTTGTGCTGGGCACTCACTACTAGTTCGTCCTAAACCAAGTTCCGACGACCAAAGATGATGAGCGAGGTACAGTGAATGGTAGACGGGAACACTGCTGATTTATTGGCAGGAATCACATTGGTGGTTGAAACTCGCGCCGCAGGGCTTAGGAAAGAAAAGGTGAGTCCACTCGCGATGATCAATTCGAAGGACATCTTCAATTAACGTGTTCGCATCATTACATAATAAGCAGTAATCCGCGGTCGTTAGTCCGGTCCGTAATATTGTCGGAAAAGATACTGTATAACGTATACGGGTAGGGTGAGCGGGTCCGGTGGTGATTAATTCGTGATTAATGCGTTCATTTAAAACGCGACCCAAGCGCCGATCAACACGCCACCAGCTGTTGTGGCGAGGGCTGCGAGTAAAGGTGAGGAGATCTGTAGGGACAGAACGTTCGCCCCGGCTTCGTTTCTGAAAAACAAACGTAAATTTTTTCAACTTTTGCCCAAGTTGATCAGGGTTGTATGCGTACTTGGTTCCGGTCGCTGCACTGGCTGCGGCGGCAGTTGCGACAGTGTAGACGGAGCCAGCGAAAGTAGTGACAACGCCTGCACCACTTTCCGCGAGGGTGATAACCGCACCACCAGCCTCGGTGACTTCGGTGAAAGCCTTGCCACCGATCGCTACGACATTATTCAACGACGGACTCGCGCCGGACGATGCAAAGAGGACGCACACGTGACTACGGTTCCAACTTGACCAGCGAGCGAAGTCGCTTCTGTGAAAATAGACCCCGCTGTCGAGCTAGAGATCAGGGATGCCCCCGACAAGCGTTTCAAAAAGCCGGTATGACATACCTGCAGAGGTAACTTCGCCCGCAATCGAAGTGACATCCGCGACAACTGCGTAAAATCAACCAAGCTTGTACCTAATGGATGGATGCCAAACTAAGGCCACACACACCTTGACGTTTCTCTTCGGGTATCGCTTCTGGCGCTCCGAGGACGAGCGCAGCAAGAGAAAGAGCGGAGACAATGTGCATGAACTTCATGATGGGTTGTGAAGTTTGGACGGGATAAAGGACGGGAAATAGAGGGAGAATCGGATCGAGAAGGTGAAAAAAAAATGGATATTAAGGGTGGACCCTTATACCATCAAACCGAGGGTTGCCGTACAGCCTGTGAACAATTGAATATGAAACCTGGTGGAGCGTCATCATCGTGGAGTGGTATCATTCGTGCTCAGTCAGCGCTTACTAGGTGCAGGAAACAGTCACTAGGTTACCTAAAGTCATTGAGGCGGGCCCGTTGTGGCCAGGGACCACCGTGAACAGGGGTATCACGTACTGCCTTCGACTGCGGCCGGCAACATTCCACGCTGCGGTCGCACAGCATATACCTAGCCGCCTCCTTTTTCTTTGCCTCCGCGGTTTAGGGAAAATGGCTGCCTCGGCCCGGAACGCCCTCCGACTCCGCAGCCCCATTTCGCGATATCTCCAAACGGCTCAACTTTTCTGCTCATTGCATGTGACATCCCAAGGGCCCTCGCTCGGCTCGTTTCGGATCATGTCATGGTATCGCTTCAATACGGCAGCCCTGCGGTCAAGGGCGCTGCACGCACCGGCATTCCGAGTCCATATGCGAGAAACCATTTTCAAAGTCATCGGGCTCTTTCAGATGCACGCTCAAGTGGATGCGGAAATAACTATCAGCTCTTTTCGCCTCTAGATGATTCTCCCCCGGATGTGGCGTGATACCGGAGCGAGGAAGTGCTCTATTCTTTGACATATTCTCGACAGCGGAGAAAAGCGCCACATACTTCGGGAGACGTTGACCGCAGACTCGGATACATGCACCTTCAACAGGCATGCTTGCGGAACTGCATCAAAACGTTTTTTACACACTCACTATCCTCACCTCGAATCTACCACTGGCACTGGCATCTCTTGCGCCAATTCCTAGAAGCCTGGTCAAGAAGCTTGTAAGTGGCCTCCGAAGTCAGTCCATAAAACATTCCCATGTCAACTCACGTCGCAATAGCGTACAGGAGCTACTGCCACTATCCACGTCGTCCAGCCTTGGTTTGCTGTACCACATGTGCTGCCTTTATATGCGCATGCCTTACCTCGTCAATCACCTACTCTTCCTGTGGAACTTATCTTCACCATCCTCGAAGCGGGTTATTACACTCCAGACTTCCAGCAGGACACGCGGTTCCTCTTAAGTGCCTCGCTTGTTTGCAGAAGTTGGCGTCGGCCTGCGCAGCTGCTGTTATTTCAACACGTTGTCATTCATTCCCAACTGGCCTTCACCACATTGTGCAACGCTTCAACCTTCCACGCAACGCATGGAAATGAACCTGCACGATATGTACGGTCACTCAGTGCTGCATTGGACCCTGGACAACCAGGATGTCTCCAACCCCTATCTCTATGTCGTGCAATTTCCTTGTGTCCCAATTTGAACGAACTGGATCTGACATGCTACCCACTTTCGAAGCCCACCACAACCTCATACCAGCGCGACAGCCAACTTCCTATCTTCGACGATGAAGCGCTATCTACATTATGCTCTGGGCCTCCCATCACCACCCTCCGCCTCGCAAACTGGTCTAGCGACACATCCCTGCTCGACAAACTTCTCGCTGTCTATCAACCTTCCTTGCGCGCCCTCTCCCTGCGCGGTGCTCGTTCCTCCTTCTCCACTCCCACCACCTCGCTTCT
>QLPA01002843.1:0-14965 GCA_003313945.1 Lactifluus pinguis | reverse complement strand
AATCTACCAGCGCCCGCCCCTCCCACTCCCTTGAGCGACGAAAGTAGCCCAAGTCCCCCAAGCGTGAACGATCACGAGTCTACCTCTCGTCGCCAATCAACGACTAGCACCGGTGAGTTGGAAGCTCACGAACTCAAACGCAAGGCGAGCGCAGACGGTTTGGACGACGATAGCCCAGATCAAAAATCTTGTATGTCTCAGTTCCTTACATTTCCCACCCCACCCATTGATCCTCTTTGTTTCCAGCAAGGAAAGCGCCCTCCCGTCGGAAGTCTTCCGGCAAGCCTAGTCAGGTGAGCATGGCTTTCCGATCCGCATATACAGAAATCCGATTCTCTACGCAGGATGAATCTCGCTTATTGAAGCGTAAGGAGCAAAACCGTGCGGCACAGCGAGCATTTAGGGAGCGGAAGGAGAAGCACGTGAAGGATGTGAGCCCCCCCCCCCGTTCCTAGGGTGATGCCAAATCTCTTACTGTTCCCTCTCCCCCCAGCTGGAGGATAAGGTTGCAGAGCTCGAGGCGAAAAACTTGACCTCTGAGACGGAAAATCAACATCTCAAAGATCTTCTGAAACGTCTACAGGATGAGAAT
Organism: Lactifluus pinguis; assembly: GCA_003313945.1. Classification (NCBI taxonomy): domain Eukaryota; kingdom Fungi; phylum Basidiomycota; class Agaricomycetes; order Russulales; family Russulaceae; genus Lactifluus; species Lactifluus pinguis. Next base: position 14,373 of record QLPA01002843.1, on the reverse strand, counting down.
GTCGCTTTCAGAAACTCAGCTTTTACCTTCACCGCACCTCGGAACGGCGAGCCTAGTGACGGCTCCTTCAGCAATACCGTTCCATCATTCGCTTCCTCACCAACCTCAGTCTTCGCTTCGACAAGTCACCTTCCTTCACCCCCGTCTACGGTCGCAAAGGCTTCGTCACCACAGTCACCCTCATTAGATACGCCATCTGCCTTTCCCGGAGATATCGATTTTGGTTCTCTCACTCCCCTAGACGCTTCATTGACCCTGCTTGATGACTCGGATGCTATCATGGCTTACGACTTTGGCTATGGCCAATTTGTTCCTCCAGCAAAGACGCCGTACAAGACCATCGCCAGCAACCCAATGTTCATGTCCTTCGCGGACCCGAGCACAACGGAGACCGCGCTCGCGTCCAAGAGCTCGGCTCAATCACCAAATCAGAACGGTGGCAACCCTTATGATGTGACATTCGGGCAATGGACAGGACAGACATCTGCCGGTTCTCTGGACGAGCTCTTTGGCGGAAATATGTTCGGTACCCAGGCTCCAATAAACTTTAATGCCTTGATGAAAACCTCAGTGACATCACCTGTCACGTCGGCAATGAGCCCCGTGGCCCACCAATCCATTCCTAGCTCTTCCAATGGCCCGAGTTCAAGTTCAAGTCCTTCATTTGAACCTTCGGATGGGACATCACCCCCAGCTGCCCCGGGCTCTCACGGAGATGGTTGCCCGAAAACAAGGGCACAGATGGAGAAGCACATTCAAGCAGCTGGCAGTTCGATGTTTGCCCCTCCACCTCCTCGGGAAACAGAATCACCAACCGTGCCATTCAGGGCGCCAGCTGGCGCAGAAGGTCCTATGATTATTTGCAAGGACGCGACATTTCCCAAGACAGAGCAGAGTGACAAGAACATTGAGGTACTTGCTGCATGGAAAAGCATCACGTCGCACCCAATTTTTAAGGGTAGTGTGAGTAATGTTCCACATGCTTTCGAGTTCTTTGTTCATTGATGTCCACGTTATAATAGAATGTCGACATGAACGAGCTATGTTCTGAATTTGCTGATAAGGCTCGTTGCGACGGGACGAAGGTTGTGCTGGATCCGCAAGGCGTCAGCTCTATTTTGGAGAAACTCTCAACAAGACTGAATCCGAGCCCATAGTAATTATCGCTGCAGTCTCAGCCTGGGCAGCCCTTGCTTCGTACCTTTGCACTCTGTACCTTGTCACGCATCTTGTATCGGTATCTCGGATTGCATCATCTCGCTGTCCATTTTTTTTTCCCTTTGTTTATAGTCTTCTCTTAATAACGCGTTGGTTGGCCCGTACTGATGTACTGATGCTCGTCTGAGCCGCCTACCAGTATTTGTATCACGTAATTTCGTCATGATGATGTCTACTCTACACACATTAAGGAGCAACCTCTCTTTGAGACTGAGACCGACCAGGTGGCGAAAAATGGTAACGGGCATGGTCGGCTTGCATGGGATTGCGATTGAGAGACGCCGGAGTTTTATTGTTCGGGATGGTAAGGGTCGATGAGCATCTTGCTGAATTCTTTGAGCTTCTGTGGACCCCGGACCTCTTCCGTGAGTAACGGCAACTGAACGATATGGAAAAACTCGTCGTAAAGCTCGTGAGCTTCTCTCAGATATTTTTGTTGCATGCCGTGGCGTACTCGGCAATGTTCGCAATTAGAGTCTAACGGGGAAATCGCCGATCTAAATCAACTGATAAGGAACGGTCTATTATCTACTTACCGGTCTTGGGAAATAGCAATTGATTCACTACGATATTGTGAGTGTCGATTTCGTACGCCGTCAGTTCTTGTACCAGTCGTTCCGTCTCGTACAAGGACAGGAACTCGGATATGCACACGCAGACGAACGTCGTCTTTTCCTGAAGGGAACCAAATAAACTTTTTTCGGGAGGGTTGCGTAACTCTTTATACTTACGGGATCCTTGAATTGTGTATTGACCTCGGTGATCACCGCACGCATAGATTCAAGCTTCGAGAACATGTCTTCGGTCGCGTCCGCCTGACCGCCCATTAGCGTAGACATCTATACAAAGCAAAGTGAAATGGGTACGCCACAAGGCACGACGATAAATACATCCCTGATTGATCATGGGACCGATTCGCCCGCTCAGCGTTGACAGCTTCCCCAACGCTTTTTCAAGCACGGTCGGAAAAGAGAGGAACCGTAATGTGTGTCCTGTAGGGGCCGTATCAAATACGATCACAGAATATTCCATCGACTTGACGTGTCTAGGTTAAAACGTGAGGGACGACGACGACGGAGGAGGATCGGAGATGGGGAACCTACTTCATGATTTCGGCAAACGACATCGCTTCATCTACACCAGGAATAGCGAACGCGAGGTCCTGCATCATGGTGCCCATCATCCCATTCTGTTCGGCTACAATTTGTTTTTTTTTTCGGTCAGACGTTTACGCCCAATCTCACCCCCCAACACGTGGAGGGGTATAAAAAAACGGGGCAGACATACATTGATCGACCATCTCCTGAATGGCGCTTGTCGGGTCGATCTCCATTGCAAAGAGATTATCAAAACCGTTCACTTTCGTCGCTTCCTTTGAGAACTTCTGTCCGAATGCATCCGATAAATTGTGTGCGGGATCCGTCGACTGATGCGTGATGCGTGTGCGTATGCGGTGAGTGAGGTCAATGCGGACTAGTGGTAGGTGGTGTGGGAAGGACGCACGATAAGCAGGACAGACTCTCGCACTTGTGCGAGTTGGATGGCGAGAGAACAGGACGTAGTGGTTTTACCTATGCACGAGTATAACTCCTGGATATACCCGGGAGAAAAGGCAGGAGCGCACCTACACCTCCCTTTCCACCTGTGAAAGTTTGTGAGCCCGATAAGAACGATGCAGAGAGAAGAGAGACGTGCCGCAGAATATCCACTTGAGCGAATTCTGATCCAAGACATTTTGCAAGGTCGGTGGGAACGATTCTTCTGCCATGGGTCTGAGTATCGTCGATCTGTATGTGGGTAACGTACTTCCAAGGGACAAAAACCAGTGAACGAACTTAAGTGGTGGGATAATGAACGAGTAGCAAGATGGTGTCGGCCCGGCTCACAACCGTTGTCCATCAATCGACGACCGTGACCACCGATGGCTGATTCACCGAAAACACTATCATTTAGAGGTAAGAGCCCAACGGTTTTCTTGATAAAAAGGGTCTTCTGCAACAGGTTTTAGCTCTTCAGCTTGCGAATGAACAGCGCACTCTTTATGGGCTTCGCTACCATGACCACGAGCGATACCGGTGCGTTTGTATGTCGAAGATCCTAGCCATCGCTCACATTATCGCAGTAAACATTGTGCCAATAAAACACACAGGCTCCGCTCGACTCTAAAAGTCACACACGGAAGAGGTCGCGAGTTTAAAAAACCACCTGTCGTTTCTCAGGATAAAATACAGGATGGACAGTCCGTCATTTTTCTGCGACCGTATTTGCACTCTTTTGGTCATTGATCAAGTAATCGCTAGTCTCCAACTCCTCCTCTTCCAGGCAGAACGTGCCTGGTCATACGCGCAAGAGCTTCTATCTCTTGCTGCTCTCCCAACGAATGACTCGAAAGCGAGCACATTGCGCCACAATGCCACTGGGCGATTCCGCCGCGCGGTTCACTGGGCCACACAACTCCACTCGCAATGCCAGGCTTTATATGAATTGGGTCGTCTCGGAGCTGCGAATGTCCTCGAGATGATCGCGTACACGCTCATCTTGAATGGCCGGTTCCTGCGCTACCGTGACGATTACGAGGATGCGCTCATCCAGCTGAGCGTTGCTCGAGTCATTCTCGACCAGCTGGCGGAATCTGCGGTGACAAGTCGTGATCAGGCCCTCGCGACGTACTTTGCCGACGAAATAGGACCCGAGATCCGCCACTGTGCTCATCAATTGGGACATGCTAAAGCATACGACGTTGACAACATCGTCCGAGAGCAGTCAGCACAACATCGCGCGCAGATCGTTGATGGGTACGACGCACTGATGCAGAAGCTAAGGAACGACGTGGGCGGGGATTCGAGGGACAAGGAGCGGAAACTTCGGCCGCTGTTATGGGAAGGAGAACCGGTCCCCGTGCGTAATCCTGAACTCGTCGACGTCCTCGTAAAAGTACAGGAAGGCGAGATCAAGCTGAGGGAGGAAAGCGTGCAAGTCTCAACTCCCCCTCAGACGGATCAAGAAAAGCAAAAGAAGCGGAAGCCGGCCAAAGGGGGAAAATCTAAACGCGGTGTTGCAGCATATGACAACATTCTCCTCGCTCTGAGCGATGCTGAAGACGTAGCGCGCAAGCTGGTCGAAGCCCAAAAAGTTAGTCAACAGTAAACCCATTTGTTCAGACTATCCCTGACGTATTTTGACCGCAGGCGACCGGATCGAACCCAGGCGTATCTGGTGTCCGTGACATCCATTTTGTTCACGTTTTCATCGTCTATCACCTCCTCGCACGCCGCATACAAAGGGACTCGCTCCTCGTCTCCACCATCTTGGCGCAAAGCGCTCAAACGTCGCGACGGCCTCCTGGAAGCAAGCCCGAGCCCTTCAAATCTCATAAAGAGGCTGTTGACGCCCGTATTTACCCGGCTATAGTCAAACTTTTCGACACAATATTGCAGGGTTTGAACCAGATGCGGACTCTATCGATTGTGGACGAGGGTCCAGACCTAGCGGCTGCCGTTGACAGCCGCGTGTCCTTTACGAATGCACGCAGGTAAGTCTCGATTGCTCTTCCTCTTCAATGATGCCGACACCGGTGAAATGTGAAACGTAGATGCCGATATTTGGCACTCGGTTACATCCCTGTAAAGAGGTATGGCGAGGCCCTGACACTTTTGCAGCGAAGCCAGATCCATCTTCGGGAGGCTCGTTCCATTCTGTCCACCATCGGTGATGATGCCGACCCCATTTCGGATGGCGACCCACCTTTTTTCCCGCTTTCAGGTGAAGATCTCGACCAGCTGGAGAAGGAGTTGATCGAGGATGGCAACCGTTTCAAGAACGATTGGTTCGGGTACAACGGGGGCTCGCTATCCGCGGATAACAAGGAATACAAGAAACCTTTGTTCTTTGACATCGCGCTCAATTACGTGAAGCTCGATATGGACCGGCTGCAAGAGCGAGCTGGGAAGCCGTCTTCTTCTTCTTCTCAGCCTGCCATCCTCGCACCCGCACCGGTACACGCCACGGAAGAATCACCGGCAGACAAACGACCTGTCACGAGAGCAAAGGTGGAGGAGATTCAGCGGCCCGAAACGCCAGAGCCGAGTTCACCCGCCAAGGGTGGGCTGACCACACTTCTCGGGGGATGGTGGGGGAGACGTTAGAAGTAGACAATCTGTATCTAATTCAGGCCAAAATCTCCGGAGCGCGGTATTTGTTCAGAGAACGATCCAATTTCATGCCATACACGCCAACACGCGGTATCCATGTCGACTAAATGCGTTTGCAGTACAGTTAATGGTGCCCACACTCACACCCTTTGACATGCCTACATTGTGTGGTGTTCGATCGCCCCAAAGATGAGTTGGCGAATTGTCTACCTGCCCTACTTGTTGCGCTGCGCCGCAACACCTTTGCTCAGATTCGGCCGAACATCGTCCCAGAGATTTGAAGCCATACATCGTTGCATCCTCTGCAAATACGATGTTGACGATGTACCACCAAACGACCATCCACGTCCCTCAACCGTTGCGTCAATGTCTTGTAATCCGAGGCAACAGCTATCTCAGATTGTCCTCCTTTTGGACCTCGTCCGACTTGAAGAGCCAAAAGGGACCTGTGGAACACGAGTACAGCCGCGCGTAACGGAGCATTTGGAATCACCGACCTGAAGGGTCGCCTAAGATGGGTATAAGTGTGACAATAAAATTGTTGGTGAAGATGACGGAACCAACCTTGATCGTGACGAGCACCCGACCATGCGCCAACAACGCCCGCCGCGCTACATACACCGCCGATCTGGACACCCTCCGAACTGCTTAGCGTGATCAGATATAGAAATTCGCAGGGAGATCGAACGATCGAACCTCCACTGGTCGTGGCGGTTATACATTGAAACCTGAAAGAAGATAGACGTGAGCTATATGTAGAGTTTCTGCTTATTCACGTCGTGCACGCGCACACTACTCACGAAGCTCCACCGAATATTTCCATCACTCATGACTCGAACGGTGCCACGAATCGTCCGATTGAGCAACTCATCAGAATTGAAGCCCCGCATTGTCCCCCCGAACATGATGGGAGGCCGTGACGGGTCTGGTAATGTCTCCAGCACGCTTGGGTCACTCTCCACGGAAGTGATCCAGAGTTTGAGTCGGAGCAGTCGCGACGCTTCTTGATACTCGTCGTTGAAGAAGGACGACTTCCAGCCAGAGGTCTGATCACAAAAAAGGTCATGAGCCCAACTACCAAGCAGTAGGTTTCCTCAACAAACATTGAACCCTTCATTGACGGTTAGCTATTTCTTGCGCTCGGATCGAATGGGAACAAAGCTCACTAATCAAGTCTCTTCGAGTGCGCACTCATTTATGGGCTCTACATGAACTCGGTGAAGCACTTGGGCGTACCGGTAGTCACAAAAGCAAACGACCCTCATCCAACGGCCCTCTACTCCTGCCCAGTCGAGGGGATTTCGCTTGAGAGTTCCGGGGGCAGAGTAGGCACGACAAGCCTCCAGACCCTGAAGGGTCCCTTGGGGCCTGAACTCCTTGGGCCAGTGTACTCCAAAGTCGCGTAAGTTCATCGTGATCACCGTGACCATTGCATTTATGTGACCCCAATTAACACTGTCAACAGCGGTGCTGGTGAATGGACCCCAATGCGTTTCTTCCGTGTAGTTCCGAAGATCGTATACATGGACCCTACTCATACGACGGAGGATCTTAAGTTTCTCAGGGTATGAGCCTGCATCGTGATCGAGTGAGAGAGCTAGATGGGCACGAAGCTGCTCAGCACCCGAAGCGAGGTGCTCCGAGCATGGGGGTTCAAATAGTTTCAGCCTCAGGGATTGTTCGATCCAAGGAGACTCTCCGGCGGTCAGAACGTTGGTTACCCAGGAAATATTGTGAGAGGATTCGCGTGGGGCATAAGGTGCGGCCTCGTGAATGCACTCGAGAAGAACGTCGACAAATTCGCGGCGGTCCCCGTCGCGTCGGGCTATCTGTTCCGCACGCACGCGCCGCTGAAGCTTCGTACGCCAATCCACTTTCACTTTCGAATGTGATGATGAGGATGCGGAGCCAGTTGAGAGACGAGGGTCGTCGAATGGATAACCGAGAAAGAGGGTGCGCCAGAGATATTGGTCGGATGAGGGATAAACGAGGGTATATGCGCGGCGACAAGTTTGAGAAAATGCGGCGACACCTCTGGGATGAGAAAGGGAAAGGGTACGTTCTATCAGCTCTGGCGGTAAGATAGATATCATGGACGGTGGGCTTGAAATGGTCGCCCACGGTGGTTTACGTCACGGCACCCAGTTTGCCGGCTTGTGAAGTTGCCGCAGTCGCAGCTCTTAACCCATACTAATCGGTGGACACCCATGTATACCACAACATGGTGTCTATATGTCTACTTGTGAGGGAAATAATTACTCAGTTTCCGAACAGGTTCAGATTTCCAAATTACCTTGCTTGCAAGGTATTCTGTAGGAGTCGAAAGTCGCCTTCTTACTAATCCGGTTAGTAATCCCCTCCACGTGGCCTTTTTTCCTATATTGGCCATCCGACCTGCTATTTCTGGACTTCCGTCTCTTTTTTCCCTCCTTCGCCTACTTATTATGTGCATTCCGCACCATAAAAAACATTGGTTGTTACTCATAATGAGTATGTTGTTCACACGCTCCGGTTCGTTGCCTCACAACCAGTCCGATGGATGCGCTCGGCGGTCCTGCCTTCCCAACAACTGCGGCACAGTATTTCCATCTCCTCCGTCGCCAGATCTAGCGCAACTTCCACAAACCACTGATTATAGCTGCACCGAAGGGGCTTCTGCATCTTCCTGTATGTTGCGTCGCTGCGCACACATCGACAGTGATGAGGAAGTGACCCGCTGACTGATCCGGCAGGCTGCATCGTCATCATTGTCCGAACTCGAGGAGCCGTCTACATTCCAGCGTGTGCTGCGTGATCCCCTTGTCAACGTACGCGGCGCTGAACGGTTCGTCCTCGTCTCGGGAAAGCTCTACTATGACCTTGTGAAGGAGTGGGACGCAGGCGGGTTCGGTGAGCGCGTCGCGGTCGTCAGACTCGAAGAGCTATGCCCGTTCCCGTTTGAGGCCCTTCGTCACGTTCAACGGCGCTCATGAAGTGTGGTGGGTGCAGGAAGAACCAAGGAACCAGGGGGCTTGGACACATGTCGCCCCGTACAAGCGAACGTGTAAAAAGTTTGGGCAGAGCTCTAAAGTCTGGACCCTATTCGGCGAGCACTACCTGAAGCGAGGTGAGGTGGAGCAAGCTCGAAAGCTCCTCCCCCGAAGTTTTCAGATTCAGAGTCTAGAAAAGTGTAAACGTACGTTCTCCGCCTTTGTGCTCTCTCTCGCGCGCATTTTCTCTCCTCAGCTCATCAACTCGCATCCTGCTCTGATTCGCACAGACCTCAAGACCATCTCCAAATTTGCTCAGCTGGAATATAAGTTGGGCGAACCCGAGCGGTGAAAGACGTTGTTCGAGGGCATCGTCGATTCTCATCCAAAGTGATGGGACCTCTGGTACATCGACATCGACATGGAGGCCAGCCAGAACGACATGCAAAACATCAGGTTCGTCCCGTCCCTCTACACATTCCGTTCCATCTTAAAATACAACAATTCTTCTTCCTAGAAACCTCTTTGATCGTGTGTTTGTTCAAAAAATGACAAGTCACAAGGCAAAGTGAGCCCAAGTCGATCCACCTTCTCTCGCGTGATCTCTGCAACTGACTTTTGAAAATTCTAGGGCCTTCTTCAAGAAGTGGCTCGCACTCGAGAAAAGGATCGGTGATGAGGAAGGTGCCGAGACGGTCAAATTTTTACACGTTCGCTTGTACTGCTCCTCCGCCTTCTGCAACGACGAAGAAAGGTTTCCGGATTGATTACACAGGCACGAATAAAGAAAACTTTACCTCGTGTTTTTCGGACTGTTCAAGGATAGAAGTGAGCCTCAGATGAATTGTTTTAGGCTCGCAATGACGTGCAGCATCCTTGAACACGGCTTCCAGGGACTCGTCGCTACCGTAGACGTTCTTCAAATTCATTAGTGCGATCCACACGTTGAGCCACTCCTCCTCGCGAAAGTTGATCGTATCCAACGCACGCTTGGCAATCTCGCGGGCCTTTTCGATCTCGGCCAGCTGCAACTGGAACGACGATACTGGATCCAGAAGTAAGACGAATTCGGGGACCCGAGCAACACGCAGTCAAAATCGCTGGTCGACTCTGGCGTCTTGGCTTGCATGTCAGCAGTCAGGTCGAGTTAGACTTGCCTTTTCTTCTTGCGCTTCTTTTTATTAGTCTGTTGCTCGTCGTTGTCGCTATCCTCAGAAGGTCCATCAGTATGCTCTTGGGGAATGTCGCCGGACCACCGGAAACCGCCTTGTATCTTGAAAGTGGGAGCCGACCGCGCGCTACTGAGGGCGGGTGGGTCGAGCTGTCTCATATTTAGACTTTGAACACCGGCGTCTACGTCTACCACCATGGGTTCAATGTCGGAGTCATGGCCTTCGTCGTCGTCCGAGGTTGCCGAATTATCATCGCCAACGCTTGACATTTCGACATCCTCAACAACGCCTAATGGGCCCTGATCTTCCGAAGCGACGTCATCCATTTGTTTGAGGTCTTCATCTATGAAGCGAGACGGTTTGAGACTGAATGATATGCGCCGTTTGTCGAGGTCAACGGAACAAACAATGGCTTTCACCATATCTCCTTCCCGGAAACTGTGCAGAGCCATCATCGGTCTTTCTTACCCATCGTGCCTATGTCCTGATCTGTGCCCTTACTTAGGGCAAAAACTCCTTAAAATTACCTACACCTGTTTGTATTTTGTACAAAATTTGCATATTCAAGCAAGGTCGAGGCCGACTCAGTCGGCACTGTTACTCATAATGAGTATGTTGTTCTCACGCTCCGGTTCGATGCCTCTTAACCGGTCGGATGGATGCCCTTCGGACACTCGGTACCCCGCGTCGCGTTTATCGGTGTACGTGCGACGAGCCCTATCTGACGCAACGCCCGTGTCCCCTTCCGCCGTTACAAGATCCGCCTCACCGCTCGCATCTACCACCTGTTCCGCCGGTTCGTCTTTCTCACCCATCGTTCCCATGTCCTGATCTGCCTCTCGCCCCTCTTCTTCCACCGGTCCGCACTCCACTCGCCCTAGTCAATCTCCCATCTTAGGGCCCATCCTTCAACTTTTTCTGCGTGCCGTTGGGGAACGCGACCGAGACCGAGAGGGTGACCGTCTATCCCCAGGTGCACGATCCCGCTCACTACACGCTACTCGCAGAGGCGGTGATTCTCTCCTAGGAATGGGCGGATGTCGATCCCCTTCATCCCGGAACCGACCCCTGTCCCTGTCTCCCGGTCCCGATCACGGTCCCCATGACTAACACCAAAATCCACCCCACTGCTCTGGTGGCAGGACGTCCTCAAGCTCACCTTTTCTCTCCGCGGTTTCGGCTGCAAGGGAGTCTACACGCCAGCCTCGACTCGACTGAAATGCGATCGGGAGTACACGGATGGATGCCGGAAACGGGTGGGTGGTGCTGGAGCCACACGCGTACGCACGGGCACAGCAGCAGCAGCCTTTTGTGACTGCATGAGCTGACAGACTTGCGCTTCGAGGGGGACCTTGGTGCCGAATCAGCACTCCTCGACGTCGGCGCGGGTGCAGCAGAGGCCTGAGCCCAGAAAGTTACGGCGTCAGCCTTGCGCTTCAACGGCGACCTCGGGATGTCGCCGTCACCATCCGTCCAGCTCCCCCGTTACTCCTTATTCCCCCTCCCTTCGCCACCTGTTCCAATCCGTTACTCCGAGGACCGTGTCTTTGTCATAGATAGATGTTACAAGATATAAATGCTGATTTAATAAAAGGTCGGTGTCTTGATGGGCAACAAACCTTACTTAGGGCAACAACTCCTTAAAATTACCTACACCTGTTTGTATTTTGTACAATATCAAGCAAGGTCGAGGCCGACTCGGTCGGCACTTCTAGTCTAGGGGCTGACTTCACACACCGGCCGAGTTTTATCAAGACATGGTTGTTAAGTAAGCAAAAATTTCCTTACTTGTCACAACTTGGCCGCTTATCAGATTAATCAACTTTGGGCCGCGTATCAGAGAGTTAATAACTTATTTTCTCTGCGAAGCAACTTGGGGACCGGAAAATCTATGGGATTTAAGGGAGGATGGGCTAAGAGGGCTTCGGCTGTGCACCATGCACAAAATCTTCTCCTCTGTCTTGATTGCAGCATCTGTTTCCCATGCGTTTCAACTTCCATCCTACATTGGTGGTTTTTGGTCACAGACACCTGCTCCTTCATCTGATACCGAATTACCGCGCCCCCCACGTGTCGCGATCATCGGTGCAGGGGCTGGGGGCTCATCTGCGGCATTTTGGATAGCTAAAGCTAAGGAGCGCCATGGTCTTGACGTCGCGGTCGACATCTATGAGCGCAGTGACTACATCGGTGGTCGTAAGTCACTTCATTTTTTTTTGAATACCCTTCAGTTCTATACCAAGTCACCCAAAGGAAGTACTACGGTATACCCGTACAATGACACCGCCTACGAGCCCGTAGAACTTGGGGCGTCCATTTTTGTACAAGTCAATAAGAATATGCAGAGAGCGGTCCATGAGTTCGATTTGTCTACCTACGGCTTTGAACAGGACAACTCCATGGGTATCTGGGACGGGGAGCGATTCTTGTATACGGTACGATTCTCGCCGCTAACTGCCTTGTCGTCTTTTTAAATTAATCCCACCTCTGGTCCGGAAGGAGACGACAACGTGGCCTCTGCCCTCCTGGTTAAAGACCGCCAAGTTTCTGCTGAGGTACGGCTTTAGTTCACAGAAGAAAATGCGAAACATGTGAGTTGTTCAACTTTGCTCATTTATCAGAGTGCTGATTTGTGGAACAGCGTCGGATCCATGATAAACAAACTTCTCACTATTTATGAATCAGATGTGCCAACGTGGTCTTCGATCGAGAATCTCATCGAGCTTTTTGACTTGTCTGCGATGACTTCACAGACCGGCGCCGAGTACTTCCAAAGTCATGGCGTTTCTCGGAAGTTTGTTGCTGAAATGATCGAATCGGCTACACGCATCAATTATGCTCAGGTCGGCACACTCTTAACTGGGCTTGCTCAGCCTAACTAGTGTCACGCAGAACGTCGATAGCCTGCATGGATTAGAAGCTGCTTGCTCTCTTGCAGCCTCTGGAGGGAAGACCGTCAAGGGAGGAAACTGGCAAATTTTTGAGCAATTTGTAAAGCGGTCAGGCGCGCGCGTTTTCCTCAAGACAGAGGTGAGCAAGTCCCATTCCAAGGCACAACTCAAATGTTCTTACCCCCACAGGTCATTGGGATACAACGCCCGTCGGAGCATGTCTGGACCGTCATTACTCGGGACGAACGTCGCAATTATGACGCCGTGATTCTGGCTGCTCCCTATCATGGTTCTCGTATCTCTCTGCCGGATAATCTATCATCTTTAATTCCGCCCCAACCTTATATCCATCTGCATGTCACCCTTCTCACGACTGCTGCGGCGACCCCGAACCCTGAGTATTTTGGCTATAAACCAGGGGCCAGTGTTCCTACGACTATCCTGACAAGCTTTGAAGGTGCCCGTCAGGGTGGGAATGCCTCAGAATTCAACTCGGTTACGTATCACGGGCATCCCAAAAACGATAGCCAGACTAGTAAGGAATGGATCGTGAAGATATTCTCAATGGAACGTATCTCGGATGAATGGCTGGAAAACATGTTCCAAAACCAAATTGGCTGGGTCTTCCGAAAGGAGGTATGTTTTATGCGTTTTTGTCTCACGTTGTCTGATGAAGATCAAAGTGGGATTCATACCCTGTACTGCCTCCAACGGACAAGTTCCCGCCTATCAAACTTGATGAAGGTCTTTTTTACGTGAATGCATTCGAGCCGTAAGTGATGCTATCTGTTGAATACTCGAAATGTTGATGAGAACTGTTTCAGATTTATCTCTACCATGGAGACAGAAACGATTGCTTCGCGCAACGTTGTAGATTTGCTTCTTCAGGAAAAGTTTAAGAGGGGTATATGCGGTATAGAATACGGAGGGGAGATGAAAAAGGATAAATTCGTTTACGGGTGGGATTGTTGAGTTGATTTATTAACCAAATTGTGGACCGATTTCAGTATGAGCCAATCGGAAAGCGAGCTTCAACCTTGCCACTCTACAATGACAACGAGTAGTTTTCAACTCGGTTCTTTTCTTTCCCAACAATGTCCAACTCTTCCAATGTTCAACTACCTCATATTCTATCCTCCGCCTCCAATGCTGCCACCTGGACTTATACTACCCTCGTCATCATCTTGGCTCTCCTCGCTCTTGAGCAGTCCGTGTATCGATACAAGAAAAGGCACCTCCCTGGCGACAAATGGACTATTCCCATCATCGGTAAATTTGCAGATTCGATGAAGCCTACATTGGAGGGGTATATGAAGCAATGGGACTCTGGAGCGCTCAGCGCTCTTAGTGTTTTTAACATGTTGGCCTTTCGTCTCGGTTCCGGTATCGAAATTCATTCTCATCATTGTTTATTAGATTCATTGTCATGGCATCCAGTATGGAGTATTCTCGCAAGATTCTCAATTCTCCAAGCCATGCAGAACCCTGCCTGGTGAGTTCAGGGAAGCAGATTCTACGGCCAGATAATTGGTATCGACCCTTTTCCCGCGGCTCTCCATGGCTATTTTACATACTTCCTTTACAGGGTATTTTTGACTGGAAAGGAGCATGTAGCCTACCGTCGCGGTCTCAACAATCTCTTTACTCACAAGAGTCTTGGGTAATTTGGCATAACACTTCTCGGGTTGGATCTCTATTGCTCATGCCATCTCGATCGATCTAGGTTGTACCTCAGTAATATGGATTCCGTCGCTCGAAGGCACATCAAGAAATGGCTCACGGATGCCGCGGCGGACCCTTCCGAGAAAAGGATCATGATGACAGTGCGCGATCTCAACATGGAGACTTCGCTGCGTGTCTTCTGCGGTAGTCACCTCCCCGATGAGGCCACACGTGAAATTAGTGACAAGTATTGGGCCATCACCGTTGCTCTCGAACTGGTCAATTTCCCTTTGGCCCTTCCCGGCACCAA
>QLPA01002842.1:0-18554 GCA_003313945.1 Lactifluus pinguis | reverse complement strand
CCATATCCCTGTCTTCGCTGCCAAAGCTCGAATCCCTTGTCTTACAATTCATATCCCTGATATTTTACGCTTCTCGACCAGTACCGTCACCGACCCGCTTTGTTCTCCCCTCTCTCACAAATTTGTATTTCAGAGGTAGCAGCGAGTACTTGGAGGTCCTCACGGCCCAATTTGATGCCCCTATACTCGATACGTTCGATATACACTTCGACGATCGGTTCGTCTTTGAACTTGACATCCCCAATATTATCCGGTTCTTTGGTCACCTAGAGTCGCTCTGGATACCCAACCTTCACTTTAAGTTCTGTCGGTCTCACGGGGTATCTATCCTCTTTCCCTCGGATTCGAAGTCTTATCACCACTCGCAAGGTCGCTCGTGGCATTTCGACTGCGAATGGCTAGATTGGCCAGAAATTTTCACTTTCATGGCACAGATTGGCAACCATATGTTGTCAATATCCTTCCGTTCTAGCGTAGAGTCCCTCAAGATTAGCTTCGACGATCCGCCAGACATCGGGCTAATCAACCGATACGAGGTTGATCCCACGCCATGGCTCCAACTTTTTCACTCATTCTCATCTGTCCAGAGGCTTAGCATATCTGCCACGCTTGAGCTATCCATCGCAGCTACGTTAAAAGGGCTCACGGGAGACTCCGCCGCTCACGTTTTCCCCTCGCTACACAGCGTTACCATTGATTGGGACCCGTATATGCCACGCGAAACTATAGTACCACAAGGCATCCAATCATTCATCGCAGTGCGTCAGCAACTCGGTCGCCCTGTAGCTCTTCTTCGATCGTAAAACTCGGTTGAGGACATCATAATGTCAGCTCAACCACTGTCCTCTGAGCCCTTCGCAGTTGCTTCCTCCTACTATCTTTTACCTTCCGCGATCCTAGACTACCGGCGTGCCGTCAACCTGTTCCCTCCGCCCACAACATTCCGTCGGCCACACCCACTTTTGCGCCTCGGTCCGGACACTAGCTCGCGTCGCGTTTACCGTACCGTTTCTTTCTCTCTTTCCTGGAGTCAGTATTGGAGCTCCGAATGGGCGCACAAGAGAAACAAAAGGGGCAAAATACATCGCCCTTACTATAATGTGTTCGAAGTATTTAACTAGTACATCGGTAACTAATGTAATACACCAATTACGATGTGGAACAACTAAAATAAGTGGTCTAACGACAAACCGAGAGTCCTGGACTCCGTTGCAGCCCGGAACGGCCGCTGGATCTGCGGGTGAGGTGATAATTCGTCTCCTGCATGAAAAACTAAATAAGCTATACAAAAGGGTATCAGATGCGAAATATGAAGTGGTATCATGGTTGACGGCTGGGGCGATCTCCCCTAAACGGGAGCATTCGCCGGGTCGTCCTTGGGGTGCCTGTGACGATGGTTGTCTCGTCGTCGGGCTCCCAGTCCTTCTTGAAACCCTTCCACTTGATTAAGCAAATATTACGAAGGCAGGGAAGAGCATGCGGAGTGTGCTTGCATCAGCCTTGCCACCAGAGAAGTTTCGGGGGAATTGCAACTGTTCGGATGATGCCGAACCGGCTCACTGTTCAGGCGACCAATTCTCGGATTGTGACGCCTGCATGCACCATCAAGAACCAGAAAATGATGTAGATGGAAAGAGTAGCAACGGACATACCGTCGCGCGACGCACGTGGAATGCCCAAATTGAATTAGAACAACTGCCGCCCCGTCTCGCTGACCACTCGCAGCGCTAAGCTTTATGGCTCAGGTCACGTGAATCAAGTGAGTCATGTTATCTTATCTCATTTTGTTATCTCACCACCTCGAGTTAGCCACCCACCATTCCACTCATCTTAACTTAGCTTACAAGCTACCATACGTAACGAGCCAGAATGGGTTGTCGTAATCAGCCTGGCTATGTTGAGCACGTGTCCGTGACGTGTATTTGGAATGCTGTGCGCAATGACCAGGACATACTTCTCAGTCTTTGATAGATCATCCCCCAACCTAGTCCCTCCTAAGTCCAATCGACTCGGAGCACGTCCCACTTGCGACATGCTATCCTCCCAGACAAACTATATTGTTACACACTACTCACTCCCTAGGACCTCTTTGATAGAGTTTACTGGCCGTCACGGTTCCCTAGGCGAAAAGAGAGGAAAGAGAGTCCCAAATCACCGCAAGGAGTTGTTTATCCAACATGGACCAGGTAGAGTTTATCTGGATCCACCGCAGCAATTGCTGAGCTGAATCACGCAGGGATGGTCCAACGAGTGACCATCAAATCGCTCCCCGAGGATGTCCTATTAGAGATATTCTATGCCTACAAGGAGTTGGAATCCCCGTACTCTTGGCGTAAATGTTGGCCTAGGCTGGTGCACGTGTGCCGAAGTTGGCGATTCGTCATTTTTGCATCGCCACACCGTCTCGATTTGCAACTTCTCTGCACACCAAAACGGCCTGTGAGAAAAATGCTGGATATCTGGCCTGCATTTCCTCTCGTGGTTCACTTTTACAGTAATACAGCAAACCCAAGCGAGGACGATTTCGACAACTCCTTTGCCGCATTGGAGCGTCGTGATCGCGTACAAGCAATCAGTGTCAGAGATCTCCCGGGTTTTGTGTGGGAACGAGTTACCACTGTGGTGCAGGAGCCATTTCCGGCATTGACAACTCTTGCATGTGCGCAATCTGCCAGTGATGGGTTGGCAGTAGGCGATACATTCTTAAAGGGATCTGCCCCAAATTTACAACATCTAACTTTGCGGGGGATTTCAATCCCAAGACGACTCAAGTCTGCGATTTACCTCAGATTTCTTTGTCTTCTCGAAATACCTAATTCTGGGTACATCCCACCTGAGACAATGGCCTCATCCTTGTCTGCGTTGCCACAGCTCGAAACCCTTACTGTCGATTTCGAATCCCCTACGCCTGAACCCAAACGAAGAAACCGACCTGTACCACCGCCGACCAGGTTTGTTCTCCCCGCTCTCACTTGGTTGAGATTTACAGGCGTGAGCGAGTACTTGGAAGTTCTCACATCACGAATCGATGCCCCTCTACTCGAGCACTTCGACTTAGCTTTCTTCCATCAGTTCGTCTTCGACATCCCTCAGATCATTCGATTCTTTGGTTACCAAGATTTCAAATTGTTCAGGCCATCCGGTCTGACCTTGCGTTTTGATCTGGTTCTTGGCGCATCTATCGTCTTTCACGATCCGATGCGTTATCCTGCAAGGTATCGCATGTGGGATATCCGATGCAAAAGGTTGGATTGGCAGGTCTTTTCCATGGCACAGGTAATCAGCCAGATTCCGTCCTTCCGCTCTAGCGTGGAGTCACTCAACATCACGTGTACCCCTTCCTCGGACTCCTTGCCCGAAGACGAGATAGATCCCACGCTATGGCTCCAACTTTTTCACTCGTTTACCTCTGTCCAGAGTCTTGAAATATCTGAGCCGCTCATCACAGCTACGTTACCACCACTCACCGGACAGCCAACCGCCGATGTACTCCCTTCGCTACACACCCTTTCCGTCCTAGGGGATACGGATATGCCAGACAAAACCGCGCAGCAAGTCATACAATCACTCGTTGCAACCCGCCCTATAACTGTCTCCCACCGCAAATCTACTTGAAGACATCATATGGTCCACACACCCGTTTTTCTTGGCCACATTTACATCCTTCCACCCGTTCTCTTTCCTCCCACCCTCTATCTTTGTTCCATTACCTTCGCTTCCCTGACGGTGCAGTGGCCATGTCCCGCCTGTATGCCATCAACCCGTGCCCTCCAGATTTTCCGAGGTTCGTACTCCACAACCTTGGCCCCTGACCGCTTGGCATGTTATACTGGCCCGTATTATGCTTACTCCCCCTCGAATCAAATACCCTGTATTGTCTCGTTGACGTTCTGCTAGTAGTATGAGTTGCATCTCCGAGTCCTTATGTACCTCTATCTTTCATTTCCCTTTGTTACTTCTCTTTTTGTTTCCTCTTAACGCAAGTCGCGCTGGAGCTCCTATCTGATTTGACGAACATTGTGGCGATGGGGAAGTGCTTGCGTCCAAGTCAGCCACGCCACCAAGGACCCCAGAAAAATCGGATAGAGAAGGAAAGACGTACAGTACCAACAGCACACATGCCAATTGAACTCGGGTTAGGAATACCCATACCGCTGACCAGCTTACACCACCTTCAAGCTGCATCTCGACCTGCGAAAGATAACTTAGAATCAACTTGAAGTGTTCGGACAATCCCAATTACAAGGCCCGTAAAGAGCGCGACGCTGCCGCGCGCCTGCGTGAAAAACTAAGGTATACTAAAAGGTGTCAGAACCGAAACATGAAGTGGTGTCGTAGTTGACGGCCGTGGGATCTCCCTAAACGGGGAGACGGTCTCTCGCTTCCTCGGCCATATACACGTGATCCGATCCATTCTCGGCTTCGGGACCTTGAAACACTGGGGTTCTGGTCGCTGGATGGTTCCTTCCACCAGCAGCCTTCCCTTTATACCACTACAGTTTGCAGTCCCATTGCATTTTGTAGTGTTGACCTTGTTACTACTATTTACACAACCACCCGTGCCCCACTCGTGCCCATGCCACTTACCCCTCGGTTTGTATGTTCCGCCTCCGAGAATGTCTTTAGACTCTCAGTCCGTCTTGAAACCCTTCCAATTGATTGAGAAAATGTTATGAAGGCAGGGGAGAGCGTGCGGAGTGTGCTTGCATCAGACATTCTACCAAGAAGTGTCGGGGGAAAGAGGTTGTTATGCGCGTGGAAGGGTCACGCATACACCCGTATCAACCGCCAGCATCTCGACTTGGGTCACTATAGAAATGACCATTTGTGACGCCTGCATGGGCCAGATCATCAAGAACCAGAAAAAATAACGTAGATGGAAAGAAGTAGCAATGGACATACTGTCGCGCTACGCACATGGAATGTCCAAATTGAATTAGAACAACTGCCGCCCCGTCTCGCTGACCACTCGCAGCGTGTGCTGGCGTCGACGACCCGCATCTCGTGGTACTGGTCGTCCTAAATACATGGCCCAGAGCAACTCCTTTCGTTCGCACACCCGGTTTGTCGCAATACCTGCGCGATCGAGCTGTCGTCGTCTCAAACTCACCCTCAGACTTGGAGTTCCTCGCGCGCGTCGGAGTTCCTAAGAGATAGATTATTGAAACAGCGGGTGAGGGCTCTAACGGATGTGCGAAAACGACGAATGAAAGTTCTGTTGAAAAAAAAAAAGATGAGGTAGCTGGAAAGGAAAGATTCAATTGCTACACACTGTCAGTCCGCTTCAATGTCAACTTTTTGTTTAGGTCGAAGTGGTGGGTGGGCAGGAATTCATGTCGATGTTCTTCGAGTGTCTGTGTCATTCTGCGTGATATGTCTATTAATTGTAAATGGTTCAGAGGAGTAGGACCTCAACATGTACTGTTCTAAGCGGAAGCGGACGGTTTGGCAAAGCCGTGCTGGCATCACGGCAGGGGCCGAGTCGGAGATTGGCGTCATTCAGCTTGTCGTGTGACTCGTGTCAACGCAAGGCTCCTAGTCAACCCCTTTCATACGATATGAATGGATTTATCCATTCCTCAGATTTAAACAACCAACCTGAAAAAGGCGTTGAACTGGCACATCAACAGAATAAATTTACCATTCAACTTGAACAAGGACCAGGTAGGACTTATCACGAGCAATGATTGTAATGACTGTTGAACCCACTCGTGCAGGCCAGGTGGCAACAATCGGATGGCTCCCCGACGACGTCCTGCTAGAAATATTCTATCGATTCTCCAAGGACTACCCGTATTATTTTCCGTTTGTATGGCACAATCTAGTGCACGTATGCCGAAGATGGCGATCCATCATTTTTGCATCTCCGCTTCGTCTGAAGTTGCTCCTCTTCTGCACAGCTAAAACGCCTGCAAGGAGACTGCTGGATATTTGGCCCCCATTTCCTCTCATAGTCCACTTGGAGAAGCCACTGGGACGTAAGGGCAAATTCCAAAACATAATTGCTGCGTTGGAGCGTCGCGATCGCACGAAAGAGATTAAAATCGTCCATCCGCTAGATCTTTCTTTATCGGAATGGGAGCAGATATTCAGAGTGATGCAGGAACCATTTCCAGCGTTGAAGTCCCTTAAGCTTCAGTCATGTCATGAGGTATTGTCCCTTCCAGATACATTCTTGAACGGATCTGCCCTGCGTTTACAATGTCTTGCAATCCGGAACGTTTCGTTTCCGTCACTACCACAACTCCTACTCACTGCGACTCACCTTACATCTCTTTGTCTTGAGAGTATATTGGATGTTGGGTATATCGCACCCGAGGCAATAGCCACGTCCTTGTCTGTATTGCCAAAGCTCGAATCCCTTGTCATCGAATTGGGATCCTCGACGCGTCATCCCCAACTTAAACGAAGTAACCGACCTCTACCACCACTGACCCGCTTTGTTCTCCCCACTCTCACCAAGTTGCGATTCATAGGTGTCAGCGAGTACTTGGAAGTCCTCGCGGCCCGAATCGATGCCCCTCTGCTCGATCAGTTCGAAATACGCTTCATGGATCTGTCTGTCTTTGAACTTGACATCCCCCAAATTATTCGGTTCTTTGGTCACCTAGAGTCGTTCTGGGTACCCAATTTACACTTGATGGTCCTTCTGCCTCAGACAGTATTTATCAGCTTTCCCTCGGATCCGAAGTCTTATAATTCCTCGCATTATCGCTCGTGGTATTTCAACTGCGGAGAGTTAGATTGGCCAGCCATGTTCACTTCCATAGCACAAATCTGCAGACACATGCTGTCAATGTCCTGCCGTTCTAATGTGGAATCTCTCTCGATTATATTCAAGCCCTACAAGCCGCGATCAAGAACCCAGCTCGACGAGATAGATCCCATGCCATGGCTCCAACTTTTTCACTCATTTCCCTCTGTCCAGAGGCTTAACATATCCGGCACGCTGAAGAGATACATCGCAGCCACGTTAAAAGGGCTCACAGGAGAATCTGCCGCCCACGTTTTCCCCTTGCTACAGAACCTTAACATTTTCGATGACTGGATTGACAGACGCAAACCTACACCAGAAGGCATTCAATCATTCGTGGCAGCCCGTCAGCACTTCGGTCGCCCTGTAGCCCTTCAAGTTTTTCAGAATAAAAATCGAATCTCCGACTCCGAGTCGGAGAACGAGTAAAACGAGTGGAGGAAATGAAATAGCGGAAACGCGCGCGAGGTGGGAAAGGAAGAAAGTGGACAAAGAACTAATGCCATTCCTGCAATGCATTCGAAGTATTTATGTCCTAGTGTATAGTAGTTATTTTCTCAGCTACTCAATATGAGACGGAACGCGTAAGAGACAAAGTGGCTCAGTCTCCAAGTAAGGCTGCGTGAAACTCGATGGTGGCTCAAAATTTAGTAATATTCTAAAGAAAAAGAAAGCAAGTCAGTGAGAAGCACGAAATATGATGTTAAAATGGCCTGGGCGTCCACTGGGTTGCCCAGGAAGAATAATATGACGATCTGACCCTTCCTCGGCCCGGCGCGCTCCTCCTCCCGCTCCGCTCAATCAGCTCCGCCTTCGGCATACAGCATGTCCTCCCAAAGCGCCATCACATTCCAACATTCGGTTCGTAAAAATCGGTTGAGGACGTCGCAGAGTCAGCTCAGCCACTATGCTTCGCCAGTGAGCTCTTCACAGTTGCTTGCTACTGTATCTGTTCTCTTCAGCCGGAAGAGAATACCTATCTTTTACGCTTCGATTCAGACATTATCCCGCGTCGCGTTTAGTACTGTATCATTTTTTTCTCGCTTTCCTTACTTGATCCTTCCTTGGGATCCTCGTGCCTAGCTCCACCAGCAGCCTTACCGTTGTACTACTACAATTTGTGATAGCTTCCTGCCCACCCCATTTCTGATCGTCTTGACTATCCGCTATATTGATGGCAGAACCATTGCATTTTGTAGTGCTGACTATTTACACAACCACCCGTAGCTACGAATTTGAGCTGTATTCGATGATTGAGTTGCGCAATGAAAGGGCCGGACTGAGGTTATTTATTTAATGCCATGCCACTCGCCTCCTTCGGCTTGTATGCTCATATGTACCTCCGGGATATCGTCTTTAGATTCCCGGTCCTTCTTGCGACTGAAATATTCCAGCTGATTGAGAAAATAGTATTACGTAAGGTAGCGAACAGCGTGGAGGTGCGAGGTTACTTCAGCCATACCAACAAGAATTTGAACGAGGTACATCAACCACCCGCATCCTCGACTTGGTCAAGAACCAAGAATAAACCGTGTGGATGATGCCGAACCTGGCTCGCATAGGTCACTGACAGGTCGGCATTTTCCCTTGTTGTTGGCTGTTGCTTATTTTCTCTTTTGCCGACAGACCGCGTAATCAACCATCCTGCCCTCGGCTTCCCTCGCCAACGCGGCTGCTTGCTGTTGATGAGTCCTACTGAGTGTGTCCATGTCCCTTGTTATTGCAAAAATGCCATGACTAAGTTTCGAATTAGGTTCGCTCGAAGGACCCCATCCTTGTTGGTGCCGTCGATGAATGATCTTACCATAGACAGAAGGATAAAACGTACCAGGGCGGAATCGAAACGAGAATCAGGTCTGATTACATCTGAAACCCACCGTAATATGACCCTCTGACCGCACTCAGGCCTAGTATCCCAGGTGACAATTGAATCCCTCCCGAATGATGTCCTTCAAGAGGTGTTTCAAGTCTATCGCGTCATCACCACCGACACCGACACCCACGATGACTTTGGCGATGACATCCACCTATGGGACTGGAAGAAGCTGGTGCAGGTATGCCGAAGATGGCGACACGTCATTTTTGCATCACCTCTCAGTCTCGATCTACAACTCTTATGCACGCGGAATACGCGTGTGAGGGAGTTGCTGGATATATGGCCAGCGCCGGCATTGCCTCTCGTCCTCGACTTCGAGTGCTTTCACCCCCTTTTTGGGCGCCGTTGCTTGAAGAATATAACAGACAACATGATCGCCGCACTGGAGCATCCCGATCGCATTCGCCATATTCGTCTGCGCTCTTCCCCCGGTTCTCTATTTGAACAGGTCGCCGTGATGATGCGGGAGCTATCATTTCCGGCATTGACCCATCTTTCGTTTGGAAGATATGATGGGGAGAAGATCGTCGTTCTCGATCCGTTTTTGAGCGGATGCGCCCCACGTTTACGACACCTCTACTTGCGGAGAGTTGTCATTCCGTCGTTGCCCCATCTTCTCTTATCTGCGATAGACCTTACGACCCTTCGTCTTCACGATATCCCGGTTGCTTCTTACATTTCGCCTGAAACAGTGGTCGCTTGCCTCGCCGTGTTGCCAAAGCTCGACCACCTCGACCTTCGTTTCCAATTCCGGACTCCTCACCCCTACGGGTCCCACCCACAGCCTCCATCTCCCGACACTCGCACCGTCCTCCCCGCTCTCACCAAGTTCTTTTTTCGAGGTGTCTGCCAGTACCTGGAAATCCTCTTAGCCCAAGTTGATGCACCTCTACTTGAGCAGTTCAAAGCAACCTACCTTGATCAACTTGAATTCAACTTTCCACGAGCCATTCGATTCATTGGCTGCTACCGAGGACTTCCCATGCCAAAATTTCTACGACTGACTTTCTGTCTTGCCAGAATGGTCATGATAGAGTTCTGTCATCATGGCAAGGGCGGGATCAAATTTGATGATCACTCATTTTGTCTCGAGTGGAAAATCCTGCGTAAAGAATTTGATGGCCAAGTCCTTTCCGTAGTGGATGTATGCAGCCAGATTGTGCCCGTTTGCTCAACCGTAGAGCGGCTCGTTATCCTGTACGACGATTCAAGCTTTTGGGAACAGTTAGCCGACGCGGATCCCACAGTATGTCTCGACCTGTTCCGCTTGTTGACCTCTGTGAAGACGTTGGCTGTATCCATCGATCTGGAACCGTTCTTCGGGGCTGCGTTGGCAGCGGTTCCAGACGAATTCGTTGCGGAGGTTTTTCCTACTCTTGAAAGGATCTGTATTCTTGGTCTTGGTGAGAACGAGATGGGGCTGGGCATCGGTCCGGACTTGGAGTTATTTGTCGCTGCGCGCCAGCACGTCGGTCGCCCTGTAGTCGTTATAGAACTCTAGCGCACGTCGTAGTACAGTAGTCGACGTTTTCCGCTATCATTGAGACTCGTCTCGCCAACTTACAAAAGACACGATTTCGTTTGATCCACAAAATATCTTGCTTATTATCATCTCTGTAGAATACTTTGACTTACGCACAACTGACGTAGAACGTTTCTGGAAGAATCGTAATGAGAAGCACACATGAAATCGTAAATCAAGTGCAAGAATTAGCCTAGTAATTCCTTTGGCTCATGGCCATGTCTAAAAGTCAGTGAACCTCTGCTTTCTACCGACGTGTTAACTGCCGCGATCACGGGCGTTAATTCATACCCTGACCTCTCATGGTCGGAGACAACCTCGTCTAAGTTCCCTACCGGTTCATGCAGTCCATTCCAAACTTAGCATGTGGAGATTCGTTACGGTATTTTCCTTTTCTCTCGCCGCACCGAACCTGAACTTTGGTGTATCACGGTGATCATAGACATATCACGCGTGGATGCAGAGCGCGGAAATACATGAGCTCACTGCGAATGGAGAGCGACATTGGAGGAGCACATAATGCCACGTGAGCTCCTGCCCACCTCTCTGCCGATGTGACTCGACCTACAGTGCGATGCTCTGACAGCCACCTCATCCATTTTTACAGAACTCAACATTCGTTGTCTTCGCACGTTCGCTAGAGCACTT
This sequence comes from Lactifluus pinguis, assembly GCA_003313945.1. Lineage (NCBI taxonomy): Eukaryota > Fungi > Basidiomycota > Agaricomycetes > Russulales > Russulaceae > Lactifluus > Lactifluus pinguis. The sequence goes on along the minus strand of QLPA01002842.1, from coordinate 7,754 downwards.
GCCCGCTGGCCTCGAGCCCGACAATGAGAATATCGACACACTCCCCATTATCAGCAATGTGAACGTCTTCCTCAATTTCAGATTTCGCGCGAGGACTCCGAGTTCGAGGTCGAGCCCGACGTGACGATAGCAGGGTCCGCCCCGCTATGTCTTCCTCACCCGCTAAGTAGGCGACCTGCATCGTGATGTTACTGCATATGCAGTGCCCGCAGTATTGTAACATTCCTCCCATTTCACTCATGTGACTGTGCGTCAAGCTGAGTATTCGAAAGGAGTCATTCGTAGGGTCACGCATGGTACACCCGCAGCAACCGCCGGCATCTCGACTTCCTTCACTGTTTAGACGACCATTTGTGACGCATGCATGGGCCAGACTATCAAGAGCCAGAAAAATAATTCAGATGGAAAGAAGTAGCAACGGACATCCTGTCGCGCGACGCACATGGAATGCCCGAATTGAGTTAGAACAACTCCCGCACCCGTCTCGCTCGCAGCGTGTACTGGCGTCGACAACCTGCATCTCGTAGTACTGGCTGTCTTAAATACATGCCCCGAACAGCTCCTTTCGTTCGCACACCCGGTTTGTCGCAGTACCAGCGTGATCGAGCTTTCGTCATCTCAAATTCACCCTCAAACTTGGAGTTCCTCGCGCGCGTCGGAGTTTTCAAAGAAATTGATTATTGAAACAGCAGGTGAGGGCTCTAATGGATGTACGAGAACGACGAATGAAAGTTCTGTTGAGAAAAAAAAAAGATGAGGTAGCTGGAAAGGAAAGATAAAATTGCTACACACTGTCAATGCTCGTCAATGTCAACTTTCTGTTTAGGTCGAGTCACTAGAAGGGGTGTGTGGGCAGGAGTTCATGTTGCATTTCATACGTTCTTCGAGTGTCTGTGTCATTCTGCGTGATATGTCTGTTAATTGTAAATGGTTCAGAAAAAGTAGGACCTCAACATGGACTGTTCTAGGCGGAAGCGGACGGTTCGGCAAAGCCGTGCTGGCATCACGGCAGGGGCCGAGTCGGAGATTGGCGTCATTCAGCTTGTCGTGTGACTCGTGTCAACGCAAGGCTCCTAGTCAACCCCTTTCATACGATATGGATGAATATTCCTCAGATTTAAACAACCAACCTGAAAAGGGCGTTGAACTGGCACATCAACAGAATAAATTTACCATTCAACTTGAACAAGGACCAGGTAGGACTTATCACGAGCAATGATTGTAATGACTGTTGAACCCGTGCAGGCCAGGTGGCAACAATCGGATGGCTCCCCGACGACGTCCTGCTAGAAATATTCTATCGATTCTCCAAGGACTACCCGTATTATTTTCCGTTTGAATGGCACAATCTAGTGCACGTATGCCGAAGATGGCGATCCATCATTTTTGCAGCTCCGCTTCGTCTGAAATTGCTCCTCTTCTGCACAGCTAAAACGCCTGCAAGGAGACTGCTGGATATTTGGCCCCCATTTCCTCTCGTAGTCCACTTGGAGAAGCCACTGGGACGTAAGGGCAAATTCCAAAACATAATTGCTGCGTTGGAGCGTCGCGATCGCATCAAAGAGATTAAAATCGTCCATCTGCTAGATCTTTCTTTATCGGAATGGGAGCAGATTTCAGTGTGATGCAGGAACCATTTCCAGCGTTGAACTCCCTCAAGCTTCAGTCATGTCATGAGGTATTGCCCCTTCCAGATGCATTCTTGAACGGATCTGCCCTGCGTTTACAATGTCTTGCATTCCGGAACATTTCGTGTCCGTCACTACCACGACTCCTACTCACTGCGACTCACCTTACATCTCTTTGTCTTGAGAGTATATCGAATGTTAGGTATACCGCACCCGAGGCAATAGCCAAGTCCCTGTCTGTATTGCCAAAGCTCGAATCCCTTGTCATCGAATTGGAATCCTCGATGCCTTACCCCCAACTTAAACGAAGTAACCGACCTCTACCACCACTGACCCGCTTTGTTCTCCCCACTCTCACCAAGTTGCGATTCATAGGTGTCAGCGAGTACTTGGAAGTCCTCGCGGCCCGAATCGATGCCCCTCTGCTCGATCAGTTCGAAATACGCTTCGTGGATCGGTCTGTCTTTGAACTTGACATCCCCCAAATTATTCGGTTCTTTGGTCACCTAGAGTCATTCTGGGTACCCAATCTACACTTGATGATCCTTCTGCCTCGCACAGTATTTATCAGCTTTCCCTCGGATCCGAAGTCTTATAATTACTCGCATTATCGCTCGTGGTATTTCGACTGCGGACAGTTAGATTGGCCAGCCATGTTCACTTCCATAGCAAAGATGTGCAGCCATATGTTGTCAATGTCCTGCCGTTCTAATGTGGAATCTCTCTCGATTACATTCAAGCCCTACAAGCCGCCCCTCTCATCAAGAACCCAGCTCGACGAGATAGATCCCATGCCATGGCTCCAACTTTTTCACTCATTTCCCTCTGTCCAGAGGCTTAACATATCCGGCACGCTGAAGAGATAGATCGCAGCTACGTTAAAAGGGCTTACAGGAGAATCTGCCGCCCACGTTTTCCCTTTGCTACAGAACCTTAACATTTTCGATGACTGGATTGAGATACGCAAACCTATACCACAAGGCATTCAATCATTCGTCGCAGCCCGTCAGCAGTTTGGTCGCCCTGTGGCCCTTCAAGTTTTTCAGAATAAAAGTCGAATCTCCGACTTGGAGGAAATGAAATAGCAGAAACGTGCGCGAGGTGGGAAAGGAACGAAGTGGACAAAGAACTAATGCCCTTACTGAAATGCATTCGAAGTATTCATGTTCTAGTCTATAGTAATTATTTTCTCAGCTACTACTAGTAACCGCGATATTACAGTCAATATGAGACGGAGCGGGTAAGAGGCGAAGTGGCTCGGTCTCCAATTAAGGGCTGCCCCCGGCCGGCCTCGTGAAACTCGATGGTAGCCTCAAAAAATTAGTAATACTACTTCTAAAGAAAAGAGAGCAAGTCAGTGAGAAGCACTGGCCTGGGCGTCCACCGGGTTGCCCTCAGGGAGATATGACGATGACTGTCCCTTCTTCAGCCCGGCGGCCCCCGGCTCCTCCCGCTCCGCTCAATCACTGGCAGCTCCGCCTTCCGTCCGGCATACAACATGTCCTCCCAAAGCGCCATCACATTCCAACATTCGGTTCGTAAAATCGGTTGAGGGCGTCATAGTGCCACTGTGCTTCGCCAGTGAGCCCTTCACAGTTGCTTGCTATCTGTTCTCTTCTGCCAGAAGAGACCACCTATCTTTTATGCCTCAACTCAGATATTATCCCGCGTCGCGTTTAGTACTGTATCGTTTTTTTCTCGCTTTCCTTACTTTATCCTTCCTTGGGATCCTCGTCCCTAGCTCCAGCAGCAGCCTTCCCTTTGTACTACTACGATTTGTGATAACTTCCTGCCCACCCCATTTCTGCTATGCTGATGGCAGAACCATTGCATTTTGTATTGTTGAAACTTGCTATTACTATTTACACAACTACCCGTAGCTACGAGCTGTATTCGATGATTGAGTTGCGCAATGAAAGGGCCGGACTGAGGCTGTTTCTTTTAGTGCCATGCCACTCGCCCGGGCCCCGAATTGCGCTTGCTTCAGCCATACAGAATTTGAAAGAGGTACAGCTTTCACCCGCATCTCGACCTGGTCAAGAATTGCGAACTGTGTGGATGATGCCGAACCCGGCTCGCATAGGTCGCTGACAACATTGTCGGCATTTTCCCTGGTTGTGGCTCTGGTTGATTTTTTGCCTTTGCCGACCGAGACCTTCCTGCCCTCAGCTTCCCTCGCCAACGCGGCTGCTTGCTGTTGGTGAGTCGTACTGTCCTTTATTATTGCAGAAATACCATGACTAAGTTTCAAATTAGGTTCGCTCCATCCTTGGTGCCGATGAATGATCTTACCATAGACAGAAGGAGAAAACGTACCAGGGCGGAATCGAAACGAGAATCAGGTATGATTACATCTGAAACCCACAATGACCACCTCTGACCTGTACAGGCTGTAATGTGACCGTCTGGCCGCACTCAGGCCTGGTATCCCAGGTGACAATTGAATCGCTCCCGGATGATGTCCTTCAAGAAATGTTTCAAATCTATCGCGTCATCACCACCGACACCGACACTCACGATGACTTTGGCGATGACGTCTATACATGGGAACGGGAATGGAAGAAGCTGGTACGGGTATGCCGAAGATGGCGACACGTCATTTTTGCATCACCCCTCAGTCTCAATGTGCAACTCTTATGCACGCAGAATACGCGTGTGAGGGAATTGCTGGACATCTGGCCAGCGCCGACATCGCCTCTCGTCCTCGACATCATGTACTATTACCCCTTATGGGAGGCCAGGTACTGGGAGAATAGAATCATGGACAACTTGATCGCCGCACTGGAGCATCCCAATCGCATTCGTCAGATTCGTCTATTTTATTTACCCGGTTCTCTCTTTGAACAGGTCGCCGTGATGATGCGGGGGCGATCATTTCCGGCATTGACCCATCTTTCGTTTGGAAAATACCAAGGAGAGAAGGTCGTCGTTCTCGATCCGTTCTTGAGTGGGTCCGTACTATGTTTACGACACCTCCATTTGCGAAGAGTTGCCGTTCCGTCGTTGCCTAATTTTCTCTTATCTGCGACCGACCTTACAACCCTTCGTCTTCACGACATCCCGGTTACTTCTTACATTTCTCCTCAAACAATGGTCGCTTGCCTTTCCGCGTTGACAAAGCTCGACCATCTCGACCTTCTTTTCCAATCCCGGACTCCTCACCGCTACCCACAGCCACCATCTCTCGACACTTGCACCGTCCTCCCCGCTCTCACCAAGTTCTCTTTTCAAGGTGTCTGCCAGTACCTGGAAATCCTCTTAGCTCAAGTTGATGCACCTCTACTCGAGCAGTTCAAGGCAAGCTACTTTGATCAACTTGAATTCGACTTTCCACAAGCCATTCGATTCATCGGCTACCGAGGACTTCCCAGGCCAAAATATCTACGACTGGCTTTCTATGTTGACATAAAGGTCACGATAGCGTTCTGTCATCATAGCAAAGGCGGAACGAAAATCGATGATCACTCATTTTGTCTCAAGTGGAAAATCCTGTGTAAAGAATTAGATGGCCAAATCTATTCCGTACTGGATATATGCAGCCAGATTGTGTCCCTCTGCTCCACCGTAGAGCGGCTCGATATCGTGTGCGACGATTTGACCTTGGCGACACAGTTGGCCGACGCGGATCCCGCAGTATGTCTCGAGCTGTTCCGCTCGTTGACCTCTGTGAAGACTCTGGAACTATCCATCGAACTGGAACCGTTCATCGGGGATGCGTTGGAAGAGGTTCCAGACGAATCGGTTGCGGAGATTTTTCCTAATCTTGAAAAGATCTTTATTATTGGGCGGCGCCCGGCGTGGATGGGCATCAGTCCGGGCTTGAAGTCATTTGTCGCTGCGCGCCAGCACGTCGGTCGCCCTGTAGTCATTAAAGAAGACTAGCTCACGTCGTAGTACAGTAGTCGACGTTTTCCGCTATCGTTGAGATTCGTCTCGCCGAATTACGAAGTCACGATCTCGTTTCATCCACAAAACATCTAGCTTAGTATCATCTCTATAGAATGCTTTGACTTACGCACACCTGACGTAGAACGTTTCTGGAAGAATCGTAATGAGAAGTACACATAATGAAATCGTAAATCAAGTGCAAGAATTAGCCTAGTAATTCCTTGGTTCATGGCCATGTCTAAAAGTCAGGGAACCTCTGCTTTCTACCGACGTGTTAACTACCGCAATCACGGGCGTTTATTCATATCCTGGCCTGTCATGCGTTAAGATATGCATATATGAATATCCGAATGCCCAAGCTGCTCACACTCCTTCCAACAACACATTGTCGTCATCAAGGCGGGGTGTGGTTGACACCAATTCGAAATTTATAAGTAATGATTTCGTTCACTGACACTAAGGACAATTACGCATGTTGGCCGTAAACGCGCGCAGCACGAACGACTCCTTTCTGACACCGACATAGCTTAGCCTTGTCGCACGCGTAATAAAGAAGCAATACTACGGTGCGCGAGTTCTGCAGGTGTCGTGACCCTGTTCTTTCGACTTAACAGGCGAGGAAGACATTGTTATGTCGCATTTAACCTGGGACGCGTGGATTCTCAAACTTGAAGCCCAACCGGTGACGGAATCGAGAGAGGGTGCAAGGACTCGGAGTCGAGGACAACGAATTTAAGTTCTGTAACAGAAAAAAAAGAGGATGAAGTGGCTGTAAAGGGAAGATGAAATTGCTACACACTGTCAGTCCTCATCAACCTGCCAACTTCCTATTCATGTCCTATATCAGTTGTTTCATTGGGCCGTAGGTCGAGTCCCAAAGGCGTGCATGTTGCATCGTGTACTGCTCTTCGAGTGTCAATGGCATTCTGCACTCTACACCTGTGCGTAATATGTCTGTAAAATCGAATCATTCAGGCAAAATACGGACCTCAGTGCCCACTGCTCAGCGCTCAGCCCCAGTAGAAAGTCGATCTATTATGTACAATTTCTATCTATTTGTATCTACTACATATATTGTTATCTATTGGCATCGATTGTCAATATATCAATACTTAGTACTTAGTGTTGGACAGAAGGGTAACCCTTTGGGGTTTGTGGGTAGGGTCTGCAATTTGCTGGGGTCTGGGGTATGCATTTTGCCGACCACGGTTTTCTTCCCTCGCGTGCTGTTGGACTCCGAGTCGCTGGCACCAACTTGTGCCTTTCTGGCCCCACAGTCGCTGTCCCTACTCTCCCTCGTCGCTGCTGCCATCACCCTAACAGTGCACTTCTGGGACTCGTTTACATGGAGTCAACATCTTTCACTCTCGCCCTCGCCACTGCCACTGCCACCAACACCGCCCTGACCCTTTTTTTCCATACACTCCGCTTTATTACCTTGGTTTCAATGGAAGCAGCTACGGATGACATCAACCATCAGGCCCATGACAGAGGTTCACCAGCTGTGCGCGCAGCCAAGGACATCACTTTCGGGAGTGTACGTCAAATTAGCTTTGTCCAAATACACGACTCAACGCATTTTTTATCAATAGGCCGCTGGAATAGTTTCGAAATTTTTTGAACATCCCTTTGACCTGACCAAGGTTCGTTTGCAAACCCAGGTGCTCGATGCTACTGCACGCTTCTGCAGACCTCTGGACTGGTTCATTCAAACTTTCAGAAATGAGGGTGTTCGTGGGTTATATCGTGTATGCATGCCCTTTCACTCTCCCCACCCCCTTTGCCATCCTCAGGGGGCTCTTTTCACTAGGGTTTGCCCGCACCTATAGTTGGCACGATGGCCGAAAACGCTACCCTATTCCTTGCATGTGGCGAGCGGTAGGAAACGTCCCCGCCACAGGCGCTTTCGCTTCCTCGACTAGCCCTCGCTGCTGCTGGTTCCGGGAGCATAACCAGCGTCGTTCTGTGCGTTCTTGATTGATTCCTTTCAATCCGTAATATCGACCCCCGATATGCTCACGATCGAACGAGCAGAACACCAATAGAGCTCGTCAAATGCAAGATGCAGGTACAGATGTTTGCCGTTCCAGCCGCAGCCACAGACTCGCCATTGCCGGTCCCGTCTACCGTCCTTGCGTCCGTCGTCGTCCGGAATCTACCAGGACCACACGCCATCTTGCGTGACGTGATCCACGCCGACGGATTTCGCGGGCTATGGCTGGGCCAAATGGGGACGCT
>QLPA01002837.1:0-10339 GCA_003313945.1 Lactifluus pinguis | reverse complement strand
GTCTGAGTGCATGGCTTGTTCGTCTTTTGGTCACGACCGATCATGGTGCTGCTGCTACGGTATCGGCATCCAAATCCGAATCGCAGTCTGCTAGTGGTGATCTTGGACCTGGAATCGTGGTTCGAGAACTCAGAGAGAGGTTGGCCTTGCGCGATGAATGTCGCATTATCGAATTAGGTGCGCCTTTTCCTGTTCATTTCTCGTTTTGTTCTGTGAGGTCCCCGGTTCACGTACGATACATGATAGGTGCTGGGACTGGGATAGTCTCGATAGTCCTTGCCGCGCTGCGCTCGACTAATCTTACCTCTGCTGCTGCGCATGATACTTGTATACTCTCCACAGACCTTCGTGAGTCTCTTCCTTTGTGATCTAAACCGTCTTCAACCAGCATCATCGTAATCATTGTAGCGTCTTCGATGGAGCTTATGAGCCACAATATACATACAAACACCACACTTTACCCCCATTGCCCCCCAACCGTGCTTCCCCTGGACTGGGACCAAGAACTTCCGGAAAGCGTTCTCAATATTCGTGAACGTGGTGGGTTCGACCTTATCGCGTAAGCTATGATTCCCTCCTTATCGCATCCTAACGTTTCCTCTTATTATTTCTCAATAGGATGGCAGACGTGACGTACAATACGTCATCCTTTCCAGCTCTGCTCCGAACACTTACCTCGCTTCTCGCATTGAGCGATCATCGTCGTCAATGCGTGACCGGACCCGGTGCGCACGAACCAATTGCCCTTGGGAACGGGCCACTGGTCCTATTGGCGTACAAGGAACGGGATCCAGGAGAGCGGCAGCTCTGGGATATGATGGTGCGCGAGACGGGGGTTGTGCTGGAGTGCGTTGGGAAGCAGGCTGGTGCGGGAGGGCTTCCCGTCGAGATATGGCTCGGGAAGAAGGCACTTACCGACCTCGTTACTGGGCACGCAAAATCGCACACCGCGCCGAGATCATAGTCGGGACAAACTGCTTCCACACATCTTCTCTGTATAATGGAACCCAATCCATCAGCTTTTACTCGTAAATTGAGCAGTTTTCAAAAGGTCGATGAGAACGAGGCACCGATCATGTGACCTTGTTGATCAACAACGCGCACACGCGCCTTCGTCCTTTCGATTGCTTTTTGTCGAAATCAAAAAAAGACTTCCCTCGCGGGAATATGTCGTTATTTCAGGCTCCAAGAGAACGACATACAGGATGTCAGACATGAAAGAAAAGAGGCGGCGAAACGTCGCGCTGAGCTAAGTCTAGGTGCGGCCCTATCTTCTGAGCAACTTTTTCATCTTATATTTTTCTAGGTCTGAGCGCCGCCGACCGAGCCAACGTTGAGCAAATGGACCGTGATAGTCCGAGCTTTGACATCATCGCCGAGTCGTGGAAGCTAGTAGGAAAGGAATTGAAGGTTTAGTGGCTGGTTCTGTGTTGTGAGTGTTTGTGAAGTTACCTTTCCTACCACATTCAAATTTAATGACCTTTATCGGTTCATACCTCGCGTAGAGCGTTTGCCTGTCTGATTGCTTGAGGACGAGAGGATGCGCATGAGGGATTGCAGATTCAACTGACTTTGAAGAATCTCGCTGGGATTACTGAAGTGGGTTGTTGCCTTGTCCTTTCCACTTTGCCAACCGTTACTCGGACAGAGCGCCTTCAACACATCTTTTCTTGTCATCGCATTCAGTCTTCAGATGTGGGCGGAGTCAACCTCCACGACTTCCTCAGGCACGAAAGCGGGAGAGTAGGACGATGCTCACAATAGTAGAATCACATTGGCAGTGCAACATACTACAAAGAGAACAAACAAGCTCAGCGCTCAGTACTCAGTCCTTGCATGGGTACACCGCGGTATAGCGAACAACTGTGACGTCTTGAATTAGGCATAAACTGTCAAGTTTGGGATCCTCACACATGACTTGACACGTTCGGTGTAACGATATTCACTGATCATCTCTAATTGCATGATACCTGAGGCTAATCGCTTCGTACTGTGTGCCTATGGATCGTCGCTCGGCGGCATGATATCGATCATACTAACATGGCACCCCTCTGCCGACCCCCTTTGTGAACACTCCAAATTTATCACACAATCCTCGCTCAATCACCACATAATTTAGCCCATAGTATCTAGTACAATGTATGACCGTATCCCATGCATTTTTTTCTTGGTAGAAACAGCGTATTTGTCACGCCTACCGTGTCGGAGTTTACTATGTTAAACTTAGCGCTCGCACTTTGACAGAACTGGTCCTGGCTTTATTTGTGGCCGCAGTGCCCTACATCTGTCAAGCACAACTCGGAACCACGGATTATCATGCGAGACGCACGTTTCGTGACTCATGCCACTCTTCGGTAGGATTAACCGATTTAGCACGTCAGCTCCTCCACCAAAAACATTCAATCTGACACTATCTTGCCGCTTTACACCACAAACCTCCCACCGGGAGGTTTCGGTTTAAACATTATTTCGTTCGTACAGTTTCATATGAAATCCGTATTCCTAGTGCAAACGCGCGTCGCGCCGGCCAGTAGGTCATGCGTCGTTCGTGCCAGGACCCGGATCTTTTCGCTACCGTCCCGTCAGCGTGCTGTCAATTGCGTACTGTATCCCCAGGCTCTCGCTCGCTTTACCAAGCACCGTTGAGTCTCGAAACGCGTTCGAAATTGTTTCTGGGTGAATGTGCCAGTGTCTCAAACTGTAATCATTCAGGGTACCGTTTAAAATGAACGTGAATCTGCCTGGAGCTATAAGAAGAGGACGAAGGACGAAGAGAAGGGGCAGCATTACTCACCACCGATTCGATTTGCTCTTGAAACAAACACAACAACCATGCGCTTCTTCGTCCTCACTCTCCTCATTGTGCTTCCTGCTGCAGCCTATGCGGCTGTATGCCCCGAACAGCTTTCGATTAAACCCCCCAAATGCCGTGAACGCACCGAACACTGCAACGCTAATCTTCCGTGCTGTGGCCGTTTGATTTGCAAGTGGAATGGCTTTACTAATGTATGTGCCGTCGCGTACAATCATGATTCCCTCCTTCTTATGGTGAACACTGAAATTTAACACAGGAATGTCAATGAGAGGTTGGACATCGAATCAGCAGGGCGTGTGCGGGAATGTTCAAGGACTGGTTGTGATGAACTTGAGGCGTGGTGCTCTTGGCGAGTGGAATGGCAGGCGTCCCTCTATTAATGATGCGCATGAGAGTGTGTTAGAGGGTGTTGGGCCATCGCTCTTGTGTATGGAGATAAAGTTTGTTGAATACAGTTTGAAGAAAATTAAACTGCTTCCATTTGTAGGGCTGTGGAGAATTGTTTGATTTGTCGAGCAGGAGGGTGGTTGCTTTCGTAACAAATCTCTAGTAAGGAGGCCCGGGCAAGAAACGATGCCAGCCTCGTTTACTGACGCACAGACATGCACTACAGAAGCATACGTAGCATATGAGCCGACATTGGCCTCGGTATTGAAGAGGAGAGCTGGACTGAGAATTATGAGACACAACGCGAGTACTCAGCTACCCCGTGCCATCGCGAGACTCGTGCAAGCGATGCAAATCAAAGAAACAATCTCCTTTGATCTTGACATGATGGCTCGGACCGGCCCGGATCCACGGGCCATCGCGTGCTCGTGATTTTGCGTTCTCTCTGAGCAAAAGGACTGATAGGACATAGCACCACAGAAATTGTGGGACAGCGGAATAGGGCTGAGTGCATGGCTTGTTCGTCTTTTGGTAACGACCGATCATTGTGCTGCCGCTGCTGCTACGGTATCGGCATCCAAATCCGACTCGGAATCGCAGCCCTGCTATTTTGGGCCTAGAATCGTGGTTCGAGAGCTCAGAGAGAGGTTGGCCTTGCGCGATGAATGTCGCATTATCGAATTAGGTGCGCCCTTTCGGGCATTTCCCCCTGTTTATCCCTCGTTTTAGGTCCCCCGGTTCACGTACTGTACATAATAGGTGCTGGGAGTCTCCATAGTCCTTGCCGCGTTGCGCTCGACTAATCTGGCCTCTGCTGCGCATGATTCCTGTATACTCTCCACAGACATTCGTGAGTCTCTTCCTTCCCAATCCAAACCGTCTTCAACCAGCATCATTGAAACCATTTTTGGTAGCGTCTTCGATGGAGCTTATGAGCTACAATATACATGCAAACACCACACTTTACCCCCATTGCCCCCCAGCCGTACTTCCCCTGGACTGGGACCAAGACCTTTCGGAAAGCGTTCTCAATATTCGTGAACGTGGTGGGTTCGGCCTTATCGCGTAAGCTATGATTCACTTCTTATCACATCCTAACATTTCCTCTATTATTATTATTATTATTCAATAGGATGGCAGACGTGACGTACAATACGTCATCATTTCCAGCTCTGCTCCGGACACTCACCTCTCTTCTCGCGTTGAACAATCGTCGTCGTCAATGTGTGGCCGGACCCGGTGCGCACGAGCCAATGGCCCTTGGGAACAGGCCACTGGTCCTATTGGCGTACAAGGAACGTGATCCAGGAGAGCGGCAGCTCTGGGATATAATGATGCGCGAGACGGGGGTTGTGCTGGAGTGCGTTGGGAAGCAGGCTGGTGCGGGAGGGCTTCCCGTCGAGATATGGGTCGGGACGAAGGCACTTACCGACCTCTTTACTGGGCACGCAAAATCGCAGGCTGCGCCGAGATCATACGGGCAGACTGCCTCCACACATCTTCTCTCTATCATGGGACCCAATTATCAGGTGCTTTTACTCGTAAACTGGGCAGTTTTCAAAAGGCCGTTGAGAACGAGGCACTGATCATGTGACCTTGTTGATCAACAACCCGCACACCACTGCACACCTTGGAACCTTTTTTACGATGTTTTCATATCCCTTCATTCTTCGTCAAAATTAAAGGAAGACTTCCCTCGTGGGAATATGCCGTTACTTCAGGCTCCAAGAGAACGACATACTGTACAAGATGTCGGACAGGAAAGCAAGGGTTGCCGAGGCGGCAAAACGTCGTGCTGCGCTAATTCTAGGTACGGCCCTATCTTCTGGGCTTTTAAAAAAATAAATATCATGTTTCTAGGTCTGAACGCCATCGACTGAGCCAATGTTGAACCAAAGCCTGTGATGGTCCAAGCTCTGACATCATCGCCGAGTCGTGGAAGCTAGTACGAAAGGAATTGAAGGTTTAAGGATATTCCCTCATTGTTTTCATCAGTTCACCCTCGCGTAGAACGTTTGCCTACCTGACTACTTGAGGACAAGAGGATGCGCATAAGGGATTACAGATTCAACTGACTTTGAAGAATCTCGCTGGGATTACCGAAGTGGATTGTTGCCTTGTTCTCTCTTCAGATGCTTGGTTTGTAACTGAACAGTTTTCGAGTTATGATCTACGGAGCGATGAAGCACACCAACAAGTAGTTTTTATTATTATTAAATTGCTTGTCATCCTGATTCGCTGAGTTTGACGGACTTACGGACCCGGTGGGGGGAAGTCAACTTCCACGAGTTCCTCAGGCACACAAGTGGGAGAGTAGGACGATGCTCACAATAAAAGAGGCCAGTAATATCACATTGGCAGCTCAGCCCTCACATGAGCACACGGTGGTACCGCGAACAACTGCGCCGTCTTGAATTAGGTATAAACGGTCAGATTTGTATCATGATGACTTGACATGTTCGGTCCAGCGGCGTTCACCTCCATATGTACTACAGTACAACAATATTCGCATGAACCTGAGACTAACTGCTTCGAGCCAATGTGCCCGTGGACCGTGGCACGGCGGCATCATGCTAACTCTGTGAACAGACCCCCTTTGTGAACACCCCAATTTCCTCACCTAATTCTCGCTCAATCACCACATAATTCAGCCTACAGTATCTAGTACCATGTATGACTATTTTCCATGTCTTTTTTTGGTAGAAATCGTAGCGTGTAAAGAAATGAAAAACAGCGTGTTTCTCACGCCTGCCTGTTGGAGTTTACAATCTCGCTTATCGGAGTCTAAAATATGACGTGCGACGTAACGTGACTGCCACGTTAGGTCAGCTTCCCCGCGTTATCTTGCCGCTTTACATCACAACCTCTCACCATGAGCTTTCGGTTTAAACAACATTTAATTCGTACAGTTTCACATAGAATCCATACTCCAAGCGCAAATGCGCGTCCCGCCGGCCAGTAAGTAAAGTAGTCCATGCATCGGTCGTGCCAGGAATCGGATCTTTCGCTACTGTCCTGTGAGCGTCCTGACAATTGTTTATCCCCAAGTTGATCATGAGGCTCTTGCTCTCTCCGCCACCAGGCACTATTGAGTCTCAGAATATGTTCGGAAGGGTGAATGCGCCAGTATATCAAACTTTAATCATTCTGTGTACCGTTTGAGATTGCCTGGAGCTATAAGAAGAGGACGACGGACGAAGAGGAGGGGCAGCATTATTCACCATCGATTTGATTTGCTCTTGAAACAAACACAACCACCATGCGCTTCTCCGTCCTCACTCTCCTCATTGTGCTCCCTGCTGCAGCCTATGCAGCTGTATGTCCCCAACAGTTTTCAATTCAATCCGGATGCGGTGACCTCGGGGCCCCGTGCAACGTTACCTTTCCGTGCTGTCCCGGTTACGAGTGCGTGGATCTAGGTGTAATTCATATAGTAAGTGCCATTGCGTACTATCATGATTCCCTCAGTTTTATGATGAACACTGAAATTGAACACAGTGCGAAGAGGCATCGGATTAGCAAAGACGTGTGCGGGAACGTTCAAGAACTGGCTGTGATGAATTTGAGGTGTGGTGCTCTCGTCGAGTGGAATGGCAGACGTCCTCTATTGCGACTTATTAATGACGCACATGAGAGTGGACCATCGCTCTTCTGTATAGAAATAGATTTTGTTGAATACAGTTTGAAGAAAATCAAACTGCTACCCTTTGTAGTGTGGAGAAGTCTTTAGTAAGGGGGCAAGAATCGATGCCAGCCTCGTGTACTGGCACACAGACATGCATCACGGAAGTTGGTCTCGGTATCGCAGAGGAGAGCTTGACTGAGAATTATGAGACACAACGCAAGTACTTCAGCTACCCCTTGCCATCGCGAGACTCGGCATTTTTCGTGACAGTAGAATTGGCCCTCAGCCAAGTTTGAGCATAGCCGTCAGACTCGAGTGAGCCATGAACGAGACAACGTTCAATGCAGCACGCCAAGTTCATTTTTCCAAGTTCTGAAGTCTGCAAATTCTCACGTTCGAGGCAGAGAAATGACAAAACACACGCTTACACCGGCACAGATACCATCTCCAAACTTGTCAGAGTATAGTCAGCTCCAGCGCCATGTTGATGCAGGATACTACATAGTATTACAATTTGTAGGGGCGCTTGCCCGGCCGGGCAGAAAATTTCGCTCAGATTTGCAAACAGAACGGGCTATGTAGATTAAAAAAAAAACTTCCAGTGTCGACTCTGTCAGTGACCTCACAAACGTCCTCTAAACTTTTTGTCTCTTGAGATAGTTTCCTCGCTTGTTCAAGTTGTCCGCCACCCCTTGCGTCGCAATGGCACCAGCGATCCCTGGAATTAGATGTCAACTTTCCATTATTTTCCGGTAGTGGCTGTTCCCTCCCTCCTCATTCCACTGTTACAAGACGCAGCATCAATTCAGACCACGTAGGTGATCAAGTGAAACGAGTGAGGACGAGCCAGATGAGTCACTCGTCTCGGTTGCTGCCCCGAAGCGGACGCGCTCAATCTGAAAGTGAGGCTGCGGCCTCATGAAACTCGGGGCGGTGGTCCAGTCCGGGTTCCCGGGTTTCCTCGGGGCGCCGATGACGATGGCTGTCCCGTCCTCGAGCTCCTCCTCCCAATCCTCTTAGCTCTCGACATCCAGTATCTCCTCCAAAAGCGCCATCACATTCCAACAGAGGTTGAGGTACAGGGTGAACTCCCAGAGGAAGGGCTTCGTCCATCCGCAGCGATAGCAACGCATGTAAACGGAATCTCGCAGGGCCTTTTCCTTGCACGATGCCCAAGGTCCAGTTTGCACAGCAAAGCGCGTGAAGTCCTGTTGTAGAGATCATCGGGTGGGTCAAGTAGCAGCAACAGGCTGGTACACGTAGGCTAGGTACCGTTCCACTTGAAAGGCAACTAGTAGAACACGGATGATAGCAGTGCTACCAGTGTAGGCAACACGAAATCAGTACTTTGTGAGGCTGTTGTCGGGTTCCGGACCGGGTAGCATGAGCAACGGCGGCCCAGCGAGGAAGCGAGATTGAGGAGGCGGCCTGGATGGCTCGATCGCTGTGGTATTCTCTGGGAGATCTGCAAAAGATCTTCGAGATGGAGACATCGGAAGGGGGAACCATCGAAGGGACCTTCCACGTCATAGTGCAGGCCGGGTCCGGAAGCGAACGGCACATGGGTGTGACACAGCAAGATCGCCGAAATCCGTAAACGGATGATTGGGAGACTTTGCGTCATCAACGTCCATGGGACAGAGAACCGAAGAACCGGGCTCCAAGGCGGTGGGAGCACTAAGGCTGGATCTCCCCGGCTCTAGGAGTGGCGATGGAGAAGAGGAATTATGGGGCATTAGAAGAATATTAGACGTGGCGTAACGTTGGCACCGTAACGACTTAAATGGGTTGGCTCTTCCAAGTCTGGACGGAGAGAAGGAAGCGAAACTTTGCACGTGAGCTGCAATGGCATCACTTGGGAGTTGAGACGGGGAAGAATGTATGGAATTTGGCGGCCCAGAGGAGAGTCGACAAAGTGATGATGAGAGAAAGGTATGGAACATTAAAAACCTAGTAGGGCTTGCGCGTCCATCTGGTGAGACCAGTAAAGAGCAAAGCTGTCCACATTGTAACTCGACCGGGAGCCTGTCAAACCACATGAAAGAGTCACCCTGTCGCCCTCTGCGGTCTAAACACCCGTTAGACTATGATGAGTGAAGGGTGAGAGCAGGGATCGGGTTGAAGTCTTGACGGTGCCTGCAATATTGGAGAAAGTCGAGTGAGTAAAGGAGGAGGTTCGTAGAGGGTGATGATGGTGATGATAATGGTGATTGAAATTCGGCGTCGGGCAGGTCTGAATTAAACTTTGGACAGTGCAGACATCTGGGTGACTATGAAGGATGCAGCATGAGGTAGTGTCTTCCGAGATGATAGGGTGTGGGAGGAAGATCTTGGGAGGGAGGATGTGAAAGGGCCTCAAAGGGGCTTCTGTGAGCGGAGTACGCAATCATTTTTGGTAGCGTCTTCAATGGAGCTTATGAGCTACGATATACATGCAAACTCTACACTTTACCTCCATTGCCCCCCAACCGTGCTTCCCCTGGACTGGGACCAAGAGCTTCCGGAAAGCTTTCTCAACATTCGTGAACGACCCTATCGCGTAAGCGATGATTATTATGATTTTTCAATACGTTACGTACAACACGTCCTTCTCGCATTGAGCAATCGTCGTCGTCAAAGCGTGACCGGACCCGGTGCGCACGAGCGGAACAGGCCACAGGTCTTATTGGCATACAAGGAACGGGATCCAGGAGAGCAGCAGCTCTGGGATATGATGGTTCGCGAGATGGGCGTTGTGCTCGAGTGCGTTCGGAAGCAGGCTGGTGCGGCTTCCCATCGAGATATGGCTCGGGAAGAAGGCACTTACCGACCTCTTTACTAGGCACGCAAACTTGAAATCGCAGACCGCGACGAGATCATACAAACTGCCTCTGATCATGTGACCTCAACAACTGAACTTGAACGCGCACGCCTTTGAACAAATGCCTTGGAACGCTTTTTATGATGTTTTCTTTCACACATCCCTTCATCCTTCGTCAAAATCAAAGGAATACTTCCCTCGTGGTAATATGTCGTTATTTCAGGCTCCAAGAGGACGACATACAAGATGTCAGACAGGAAAGCATGGGTTGCCGAGGTGGCGAAACGTCGTGCTGCGCTAATTCTTATTTTCTGGCCTTTTTTAAAAATCTTATGTTCCTAGGTCTGAGCGCCATCGACCGAGCCAACATTGAACCAAAGGTTGTGGTGGTCCAAGCTCTGACACCATCGCTGAGTCGTGGAAGCTAGTGTGAAAGGAATTGAAGGTTTAATGGCGGCTGGTAGGGCCATTACGTGTTGTGAGTGTTTGTGTGAAGTTACGTTTCCTACCTCATCCAAATTTATTGATCATCCCGTTACTCGGACAGAGCGCTTTCAACACATCTTTTCTTGTCATCGGATCCAGTCTTCAGGTGCTTGGGTTTGTAACAACAAGTAGTTTTTTTTATTATTAAATTGCCCTCATCCTGATTCTGATTGGCTAGAGACAATGATATCTTCGTGAGTTGAGGTGCCGTCTTCGGCAGCGAGGC
>QLPA01002833.1:0-12417 GCA_003313945.1 Lactifluus pinguis | reverse complement strand
TTTGGACAACCTATGACACCTAGTTCTACGCGCGCGTCGACGAGCAGAGCGAGACAAACGGCGTATTGACCACCGCGCAAGAAACCTTTGGTACCATCGATCGGATCGAGCGTCCACATACCTTACGACGACCAAAAAAAAAAAAGAAAATCGAATCAACATACAGCACCGGAGGGATGAAAGACGTACGTCCTGAACGACCACCGGGGTAACTACCCCTGTCGATAGCCTCAAGCAACGAATCGGCTGGCCAGCGTTTCCCAAGACCCCACTCTGCACTCTCATTTCCATCCATCGTCAACTCTTCATTACTACTACCCCCACCGCCACCACCACGATCTTCCCAAAAATAGGAAGAATCCGAAGAATCTGAAGAGTCCGAAGAAGAGGAGGAAGAGGAGGAGGAAGGATAGAAAGAGCGAGGGGGTTGGGCTAGGACGTCACTGGCGAGTTCAACGACGCGTGCGCGAAGCGTGGTGTTGTCGCGCAGATCTGCCGCGTCTTCTTCGCCGACGATGGGGTCAAAGGGAAAGGCGCAGGAGAGGATGGTGTTGATGACCGCTTGGGCAGAATAGTCGGCTACCGTAACGGGACTCTTGTCATCCTTGATTGTCGTCTCGCCTGCGACGAGCTTGTTAAAGACGGTGGTGGAGAGGGTGCACGCACGGCGCACGGCGGCGATGGCTACTTGCTGTTCGAGTGCAAACAATGGAGTCATCGACATCGTCATGAGAAGAGATAAGGTTTTTGCATTTGGGTAATAATAGTATATATATGCGTGCGATCAACTTCTAAACGCTCCCTCTCCCCTCTCCTCTTCTCCCTGCTCTCCAACAAAACGTTATAAAAAAAGAACACACAACACACGCAGACCAGAGTCAGTCGCAAAACATAACAAGCGAAAACAACGCAAAGAAAGAGGAAAAAAAAACAATTATGAGGGAAGGAGAAAAAAGGAGAGCAGATTGCTTGTTATTGAACAATTGCATGAGTAATTTGCCAGAAAACGATGGGTGGGTAAGGTAACACAGATGCGAGCTACGATGCCTAAGGAAACAAGTTGCATGACGGTGGACAACAAATGGGAATGGAGAACGAGACATAAGACAGGGGAATCTATCCTCGGTAATTGGCGAAATATGGATGCACTAGAGCACGTTTTGCAGAAATGCGCGTGGCGCTATCATATACCAGTGTTTGCTATAAAGAGGAATCAGCGACATTAAGCAGTGATAAAATCGAATTTTTAGTCAACCTTGAGCAAGTCGATCCCAGCCGCGTCCAGATACGGAACTTGCTCGGCGAGATCTTGCGATGACCACTGTGGGAACGTCGGCTTGTAGTCGGGTAATTGCTTGACTCCCGGCCACGATTCTTCATTAGGCGTGCCCAACACCCTATGAGCATCCACCCATCGTCATCAATAATGATCGACTAACGGAGAAGACGGATCTAATTGATCAAACCGACTGACCGGAAGATCTTGAAAATTTGGTCGATTTCAGAGTCACCCGGAAAGAGGGGAATGCCGCGCATGACCATCTCTGCAAAAATGCACCCGACAGACCACATGTCGATAGCAGTCGAGTAGTGGCGTGACCCGAGCAACACCTCTGGTGCGCGGTACCATAACGTGACAACCTAGTCATCCACATGAATTCTCACTCAAAAAGCAAACCCAAAAAGATAATGTCGCACCTCGTGCGTATAGGTGCGCATGGGGATACCAAACGCACGGGCGAGCCCAAAGTCAGCCAGTTTCAAGTTGTTCCTATTGTCAATGAGGAGATTTTGAGGCTTGAGGTCACGATGGAGGATCCGGTGGGAGTGACAATATAATAGCCCCGAGGTCAGCTGGTGTGTAAATTTCTAAGAAATGTAGCAGCGCGCACGAAACGTCGCAACCATCACACCGATTTCGTCAGTATACACAAGTATGCCAATTGGGGGAAAAGAAAAGAAAAAAACACCCAAAACACCGGGACAGCAATGGTGCCGGACATGGGTGCAGGTGGGATGACTTCCATTTCTAGTCGTGCCGCATCTGCCGCAAGATCACGTGATTAAGAATGACGAAATCGGAATCAAAGCGGCATGTGCGATATCTGGTTGTTCTGTGATCGCGCGAGTTTGTAACGGATCCGTCGTTCGTCGTCAAGGGGGCGTGGCGGGCAAATGGGAAAAGGGGATACCGGCGATTATTATTCTAAAAAAAACACTCACCTGGCAGAGTTCGAGTGAGAGAGGCGTGCCTTGCGAATTGCCAGCTTCCATGTATCGTTTCAAATCAACATCGAGAAATTCAAACACGAGGTAAAGTTTCTGATCCGCGTGCACAATATCCAGCAACCTTTTGTTATTCATCAGCGACACGGGCTGGCACGTGTAACCGCCGCGGGGACGGAAGCAAAAAAAAAAAGGGGGGGGAGGAACGCGACGCGTACCGAACGATGTTTTCGTCCTTGAGTTCCTTGAGGAGCGAGATTTCGCGAATGGCGGTACTCGGCACGCCCTCGTCCTCGGCCTCAAGCCGAATCTTCTTAAGCGCAACGATCTGATCCGTCTTGACATCTCGTGCCTTGTACACAACTCCATATGTTCCTGTTATTCGGTACAGTCGGACATTGCGTGTGAGCAAGGCACCGCGACGCGCGCGCAAAACAACACACCTTCGCCTGTTTCGATTGACGATGAGCAATGCTTGTATAACTGGGAGAAAGAAGGAGAAGGAAACCAAAAACGGAAACACGCACCGACTTTCTCGATCTTGGAGTAACTTTTTTGTGAAAGTTACGTGGTTAGAGAGTGTTTGATAGAACGCCAACCATGTGAGAGAGGGGAGTGATAAGCCAAAAAGGGCGAAGGAAGGACGCGAGAAGTGTACGCACCGGTCCATGTTTCAAGTGATATTGCGAATGGGTGTGTAAAAACACGTTCTGGACGTGAGGCAAGTACGATGCGTAAGGGGAGGGAGGCGAATCGAAGCCACGAGTGGTTCTAATAGGATAAAGTTGTGCGTAGGGGAGATGTGGCAGTGTGGCGGGCGGGTGGTTGTCAGAAACGAGTGGCTTGCAGAGAGCCTGTCTTTATTGATATACTGCCACCGAAGGCTTGTTGATTACTTTTGATGGTAAGCGATCTTGAAGGTCCGGAATTGTCGTGTGTGGCGATGGAGGGATCCTTTCCTATGAGGTGCACGGAGAGATGAGGAGGAATGGGAGTGAGTCCCTAGGGAACGAGGTTGGGGGGTGAGCGTGAGTAGGAGCTCCGTGTGTTAAATGGGATGCTCGGACTTTTGTGTTGAGTTTGATAAAAGGGTGACCCTTGGATTACTTAAGCCAATTTCGGGTTTCGCAAAATCGCAAATCAAAATGGCCAATGATGTTTTCTGAAAATCTACCCAAAAAAAACCAAAGCTCTCAAGTGGTAATATATTCGGACTTGGGAATCTTTTTATTATGAAAGTCTACGATGGAGAGGGAATGATGAAGCTCGTTTGACAGCGCCGCGTTGTTGGCGTGGCTCATTATTAGCGTGAGACCGCCCACGGGCGCGTTCGATGGCACAAGAATGTACGTGTATACGTACATATGTCAATCCCTATACTCTATCCGCATCAGCTTCTCGCCATCACTCTTTTACAACTCATTTCCTCACGCGATTTTCCCTTCCATCCTCGGAGCGCGCAGGATAATACTTTTGACCACTTGACTCAAAGGAGTTGTTGTTAGAGGCCAAGGACACACACACGTGGGCCACGCATTATGACGATATTCGTGATCTAATCACAGTATTATTGATATGAGATGAACTGCGTACAGTACAGTAGGAATCGAATCCGCCAGTCAACCCTTTGCCGCCCGGCTAGTCCGCAAACGGCTTAAAAGCCCAAGCCCGGCTCCACTTGCAGCCCTAACCCAACCCAACGCCCGCGGGTTTCAATCAGTACCGCCTAGAAGTGATCCTTGGCTATGATACACGAGTCTCTTCGCAAACACATCTACATCGCGTTGCCTTGATACATACATTTTTTTTGGTTCACTTACCCTGGTCACGTCACAGCTCTGGAACTTCTTCCGTCATGCAGGCCGCGGCCACGTCGCATCGGAATCGTCCTTCCGCCGCGTCTCCGTCAGGTCGATATACTGGCCTGGCCAGGGGTCTTCACCTGTCATGTTGCATTAGTACGGCATGTAGAACGATTCTATATACGCCGCATCACAAATAAACTGATTTAGTGCATGTGCCATGCGTCCACCAACTTCCAAGTGTACAGGACGTGATGATGGAGCTAGAAGGCACAAACACCCTTTCATACAAGATGCCACCAGATATTCGTTTGGAACACCCGGCATGGAGTGACATGACATGGATAGAAAAGCACAGAAGGACGTACTCCGATCGATGATATTCAGCTCGCCGCCATCGTCCTCCTCTTCTCCCTCTTGTTCATCGGAGTTCCACCGGTCCTGCGCAGAAAAGGTCGGGTTACTGGCGCGGTCCACCGCGAGGTCAGCCAGCATCCGTGCCGTCGAATCTTCCTTCTGCTTCTGTAACGTCGCCTCGCGCTGGGCGCGTACACGTGCGAGCTCGGGGAAATACTCTCTGCGCAAAAGGCATGGGTCAATCCAAAAAGGAGAAAAGGCCATGAGTACAAACTTTTCGTATTCCTCGCGCGAAGCCTCTACGGCTTTGAAAAACTCGGCAATACCCTCACCAGTCATGCTGGATACGCCCACTGACTGCAAAAGTGAGATAAATCGAGGCGAAAGGATGGGGACCAACGTTGAGATGCTTGTAAAACTCATCCAAGACGAGGCTCATGCTGTTCATGAGACTGTTCATGTACGTTGGTGCGCCATCGTCATCCGTCGTGCTTTGGTGGGTTGCGAGGGCTTCTTGAAAGGTCTCAAAGTCTCGCATCCACTCGAGTGCAAAGGCGTGTGACTGGACATCGATTTTATTGAAGACGACGATGAACGGAAGCTTTGTCTTGTAGAGGATACTGGTGGAACTAAGCCAGAGAACAGGAATACAAACAAGGAACGATTTTACCTGCATGCATAGAGCATATTTGACATGAAAGTGGCAGGGGCGACGGTACGTGGTGTATCGACAATATATGCGAGGACAGTTGGGAGTGCAGAGGCAACGGCGTCTGTAATGATGGCTCCAGAAGCTGACCAGGTAAAGATCTCGATCTGACCGGGGGTGTCGACGATTAAATAGCTGGGTATGAATGAGCCAGTTTGCTACTGGACAAAAAGAGAGATGGAAATGCACTCTACACTCTCGGCGCGCTTCTCGACTAGATCGAGGACTTGATCAAACTTTGTGGTAAATAGATTTAGGGCGGTGAGGATACCACCGTTGGGACCAAGATTGTACCTTTCATAGAGGACCTCAGCGGGGAAAGGGTTGAGCAGAGTGGAGCGCACTGCTTCATGACCTGGTGATAGTCGATGGTATCTCGAATGTCAATGTTAGGCTCAAAGGGAAGATTGGTAACGGCTGGGTCGAGATTGAGGATGTAAGGAGCAGATTGTTGAGATAAATGAGCGTTTAATCTATTCACAAAGGAAGATTTTCCCGAGCCAGCCATGCCAATTGTGATGATACAAACTGGTTTCTTCATATTTGTGAAAGAGCGAGAGAGAGAGATCTAGAGTGTGACCTAGTATGTGACATTGAAATTAAGACTCCGAGGGGTAGCGATAAAGGGGAGTAAAGGCCGACTGACCCTCTCTCAAACATGGACGACGATATCCAGTTCCTCGGCATGGTCTCACCCGTCTCTCACAACAAGCCTTTCTCTACTAATAATCACCTCTCTTTGCAGCCCCCGGCTACAGGTCCGTCTCACTCTCCCCACTCTTACTCTACCACCGTCGGCGCCGTCCCCGGTATCCTCACTTTTCCCCTCATAGGTATCATGCTTGTCGTCCCAAAGAACGGCGATGAACCAACTCAGACCCTTCGCTTTCTCAAGTCTCGCTCCCCCGTCATCCACATCGGTCGTGCTTCCTCGTCCCTCAATGACTCGGAAAAGGAAAAGTCTCCAGATAGTATCCACTTTCGCTGTCCCGTCATAAGTCGCAGGCACGCAAAGCTCATGTTCTCTTCCGGTCATGTACGTCCACTCCTCTCATATATGCGCCCTCCTCCCTGACCTCGCTCACACACATATTTCCAATATACACAGGTTTACATCGTGGATCTCAACTCCCATCATGGCACCCACCTTCTTAGACGTGGCGATGTTTTCCCTCGCACTATCGTCCCTGATGTTCCGATCGCCCTTCAGGACGGCGACTCTCTCACCTTTGGTAAGGCCGTCGGCAAGGAACCTTATTGCGTTTCCCCAATCACTGCCAATGTAATGCTCATCTACGACACTGAGGCCGTCCTCAGTCCCCCAGTTTCCCAGCCAGTCATCTCTCTACTTGACTCACCCTCCACTCCTACTACACCCATAAAGACCAAGCAACCCCCCGCGGCTCCGAATTCGTCCCTTTCTGGGCGCTACGGCCTCTTCGGCCCGCCCTCACCGTCATCCCAGTCATCTCCCGCTTCCCTTTCATCTGAAGAAGAAGAATTCTCCCAGAGTGACCCTGACATTGAGGAGGAAGACGACGATGAAGACGATTACCTCGACCCACCGGAGGAGTATCCCAGCACCTCGTTCGGTGGTCACGCCCAAGCCCAGAGCGCGAGCGCTTGTTACGGCTCTCTGCCGTCTCTCCATGGCCTCGGCCTCCTCGCTTCGCGCCATGTGATCCACCACGCCCCTCATACACCTATTTCCACACACGCTCCTCACACGCATCTCACCATGAACATGAACTCTCAGATGGCTCAACCTCTCAACGTCGAACACAGGTCTACTTTCGACCGCTGGTTCTCTGCTCAGAGCCAGAGAGCTGCTCCGCAGGACCCTTGCAATGTTAACCTCCAACCCGGCACTGATGGCCCGATGGACATTCCCCGGCCCATCTCTCCTCCTGTCGCCAATTTGTTGCAAGATGTCCCCGCAGATGTCATTGAGGAAGCCCTCGCCTCAGTCTCACAGACAGACCCACAGATCAATGCAAACCACGGAGAAACCCCCGTTATTATCGGGGCGTACCCCGGATCACCGTACCCCGGATCACCCGTTCGTAGCGCCGCCGTGTCACCCTGGGTGGGTTCGGAGGACGTGGAAGAGGAGCCCCAGCACGGCCTCGTGCCGCAGCCGCCGCAGCTGCCGGTGGGACTAGCGAACCCTTCTCTCGCGGCCAAGGGGACCGCACCCTCATCTGTCGTAGCAGAGGCCTCTGAGAGCTCCGAGCAGCTCGCTGAAGATGTCGCCTCGGACATTGATGCTGATGGAGAAGCAGATCTTGAAGCTTCATCCACCGTTGCCAACGTTGGCGCATCGGGTACGCTTGGGTCGGGTGCTCTGGTCGCATCTGCTGGGGTTCCAACAATAAACACGCGTGATCCGGCAGGGGTTGGCGCTAGTGCTAATCAAGCCATCAGTATTGACGCACGCCTCACCTCGCTTGATGAGGCGCTTGTCAACCTCTGGGTGTGTCTTGTCCATCTTTTTTTATTATTATTATCGAATTTCACGTCTTGCTCAACCTCCTCCTTCTCGTCTGGTGAAACAGGGCAACGTCCTGCGCATGCAGATTGCGCATCGCAAGACGCAGAGTGACCACAAGATGCTCTCAGATCGCACCGACGCTCTCGCCGCTCGCGTTGACGCTGTGCAGGCGGATCTCCACGGTGTCATGCACGGTGACGATCAAGTCGAGAGTCTGAGGACCCGCGTGCAGGCAGCCGAGGATCTGCTCGTCGTGCTGCGAGGACGCCTATCTGCCGCGGAGGAAGCGCTCGCAGGGGCCAAGGCGAAGCAGGCGGAAGCGCTGGCACGATTGGATGAGCTCGGAGTGGCAGCCGAGGCGACGGAGGCGGTCGTCGTGATGGACGAGGTAAGTGGTCATCCGCACGCGCCCAGCGCGCCGTGCGCTCATACGGCACAGTCGGGTGTCGCTCCGACGACGACGACAACCCCCATGCGTAAGCGTAAGCGCATCGAAGAGGATGATGGCAATTTTGAAAGAGAAGGGCAAGGGCAAGAAGAGCAAAGTGAAGCCGTACCAGCACACCGCCCGAATGTTCAGGTCAGGAAGCGGGCTCGTCGTTGCGCACGCGCAGCTGTGCACACGTCAGCTGCTATCATTGTTGGTGCCGTAGCTGCATGGTCTGCCCTGGCATTTGTATGAGCAAACGATGCGATCGAGATAGAGAGAGAAGGTTTGTATATGAATCCCACACGACTGTTTTTTTAGTGGGTTGGGGGTGTGGAAGAGAAAGTGTACTACTTTGTTTTTATAACCGCGCGCGTGTGCTGTGCTGTGCTGGGTCGGAGGTTAGAAAACCAAATTCCCTGAGACCGTGACCGAGAAACGGCAGGGCATTGGTCTCTCTTTCTCGATCCCTCCTAGGACCATATTTTTTCGTCTCCTTTCGTTTCTTGCCTTTTGGTGGGTAGGGGAGAGGTTTTATTGAAGCGCCAAGTCCCATGGAATTTGCTCTATGGCTTTTTCCGTATGTATGTATTGTATGCAATTTACGGAGGGAAGATGAAAGACAACACATGTACAATGCGCGATCCAGTACCTCAAATACCATTTAGTCATGACGAGACAACCTCGGGACCTTCTCCCTCAACTTGGTCCAAATTTCTTGCTCCTTTTTGCATCTATGAGGATTATACCTGTTACATACTGTACACCACAGAAGAGAGTTCCTGCACATACCTGTCGGCAGCGCGTCCGCAACGACTTGACCCTCCATCGAGTGTAAGGCAGAGAGTGGCAAGGTCGGAAGCTGGTCCGGCCAGCTTTGGAGATGTGATACCACTCCCCGAGGAGCCGGGGGACGGCCACACACGGGGTTGCCGGGAGCCAGGGCATAGGCGGGAAAGGATTCGCAGTTGAGTGCCAGGAGAGGCACATGGGACCGGTTGAGGCATGGGGTGCTGTCGCCCTGCCTCTGCCTCCGTTATCTGGTGGGTTCAGGGGCTTACTTTCGAGACGGTCCAGGCGAGCTGCGATATGGAACAACGGCGATTTCGAGGCCTGCAGTGAGAGCAGAGGGGAGGGGACGGTAGGCTGTTGGCTTTTCGCGCTTCGACGGTTTTACGGTCACGGTCGTTGCGGCTCGCTTTGCATCCTTTGTAGTGTCACAGTTCTCTCGCTTCAGCTGGGCGTCCGCATCTTTGGTTAGCTCCGCGAGATGTTTGGCGTATGGTCTTGGTTAATCGACACTAGCTCTTTTTTTTTTTCCTTTTGGTCACGGAGCTGGGCACATCTGGCTGCGTAGAAGCGATCCGCGTCCTCGGTGAGTTTCAGTCTGAGGATGTCCCGTGGTTTTCTTCTAGCACCCCAGATATTTACCTCTTTCTCGAGACGTCATCATTGAAGATGTGGTCCATTACCCCCAGCTCAGGAGCGGTCCGTGGCCATGAGGATGGCCTTGAAGTCTTCTTCGGAGAGGAGGTTGTGGGCAGGGGTCGAACAGGGATCGCATATCAACTGAGATTATACAGTGGGGGGGAATAGGCGTTCGAGGTTCGTCTGGATCTCCTCTATTTTGAAAAGGGGTTTGTCCTCCGAGCGGACTAGTTCCAGCCAAGAGTCCAGCATGGAAGATGCGGGCGGTCACGCGGTCCACTGTCCGAGAGTGAGGTTGAAGGTTGAAGGGGATAGGACGGTATGTGTGCCGAAGCCCGCACGATCGATGGCGCTCGCTACGGAGTGGTAGCGATCGGCGACAAATTGTTGGAATGAAGATTTGGCTTTAAGCTCATCAACGTCCCTCGGTAGATTCAGCAGCGTGGGAGAAATGGAAGATTTCCGAAGATGTGAAGGTCCTCCTGATCTTGACACCCTGACCATCACGGGTGTCAGGCGCGGGCAAGTACAAAGTCGGGAGCTTTTGAAGCGGGATGAACACGAATTGCCAAGAAGTCGTGAGAGGACCAGGCGCTAACTTTTGGCTGCCGCTGCCACGTGGCACGTTGAAGTGTCCCACCAGTGGTGGTTGTCGGAGAAGTGACCTGTTGTTATGCTAATCAACCACTCGTCAGGATAGCCATATTGGCCCCAAGGAATCCCGCTGCAGAGATCAGCGCGGTATAATATATATCCCGAACTGGGGGTTCATTCAATGCAGACGAATTCCCCATATATGCTTCGCCACCTCCTCAAATGAACTGCGTATGCGTGCGCAGACTCAGACAGCGCTGCCTCTGGAACTGGGCCTTCAAACGCCTCTCTTGTCTGGGGTAATATCCCCATCTCGGAGATTACACAAATTATATATTGCACGGTGCAAGTTCAACCCCGATGCCTACCTATTTATCTAGAACGCCGATTGTTGCGGCAACAGACACAACATCTACTGCGCCTTCCCGTATCCTTCACCTCCTCGCTCATACGATTTGTCGCGAAACTCTACGTTTTTACGTCACCTCTCCGTTTTTTCTGGTAGAGTGCTGAAATTTTGGCCAGCTGTCCCCAGTTCTGGGAGTAATGAGGACGCATATGACCGCATATGACCTTTTGCCAACCAGCGTACTCAAGGGAAGAGCAGTAAGTGTTGTGCTGCCAGTTTCTACTCCTATCCAAGGGCAACGGTCAATGCCGCGAGATCTTCATCCCTGAGGAAATGAATGTATTCTTTCATATTCACAACTGAATGCTGCGAATGTCCAAGGTATATGCACGGATACGTGAGTGATAAGAATGGACTGGCCCTTGTCGCTCCGTAACTAATAAGGCTTATCAATGGTGGACAGAGGAACTCGATGAACTGACGTTACAGAATGGCTCAATCATAATCCAGCAACTTATCCACAGGCTCAGCGTTTGGAAAGGCGCTATGACATTCATTGATGGGTGGCTCCGGTCGTGCATATATGTTGCTCAGACTACTCACTGAATTGAGCCACCTAACGTAGTCACTTACAGGGGATTCAAGTTCTCGCAGCTCGAAATGAGAAAGCAACTATTCCTGTGCTCCGATTTTCGCCTTCAAAAGATGAGTTAGTTTGGCACAATTAAAGAATCGGCCAATTCGTTGACTCCTTCACTTCCTATCATTATTTCTCGCATTTCAGAGCCATCATGAGAACTGTATGTGAGATGATGCGTTGGTGATACCGCCAATGACCGGAAAAGGTGTGTTTTCCACCAAGTTACAAGTAATACGGGCGGCTTTGTCACGGCATTCAGAATTTGTTTACTCCGATATTAATACGTCTATTATACGACAAAAAGTGCTTTCTTACTTGGGTAAAGGCTCAGACTATACGATATACGTCTTATCTGATTCTAGGTTCCACGGCTCGGCTTGTCGTTCCCAAACTGCCAGTGGCAGCTCCCACGCTTTCAACCGTTTCCAGCTGCGCCATCGACCTGGTCTATCTCCGACAAGGCTTCTGTGCCAATAACCTGTTAATCTCGGTAATAGTACGCTTGCGCGTTCTGTGAAGAAGCTCGGAATTGGTGTACCCCTCGACAGGGTAGCTTCAATTCGTCGGAGGTTGTGATTCCGTCGGGTGAACTCAATCATCGCAGTTTATAAACACTGGACTGGGGCCAATAGAGGGTCTGTTCGACACGACAACCTTCCCTGGGCCAATATGCTTCGAATTTTCTTTTCTTTTTCCGTGTACATTCTCTTAGCTATCTTTTTCACGGTCCTCTCTTTTGCGTTTGGGCGCAGGTTCAGACAGCGCCACCTCTGGAACATACCCGGGCCCCCAAATGCCTCTGTTGTCTCAGGTAATCTCCCGTATCAGAGACGATCCAGTGTGTATACTGATCAATCCTAAGGTCACATTTACCGCATGTTTAATCCCTATGCCTTTCCGTTTCACGAAGGGCTATACAAGAATTATGGCAGGGTGGCACGGATCTACGGATTCTTTGGGGTATGTCTTGCCAACTAAAGTCTGCGAGAACTTCCAAGTCTAACGTTCCATCATAATCGTGCGAACAGGACATACAACTTGTCGTGTCGGATCCAAAGGCGTGTAATAATATTGTCGTCAAAGATCAAAACATCTTCGAGGAGACTGAGGCCTTCATCGAGTTTGTCTGCCATTCCTGAGCTTTCCGCTGATATGGGACCCTAACTCGAGTAGAGCACATATGCAGGTCTTTGGCCCGGCGCTCTTGTCTACATTGGGTACGCATCTCTGTCTGTCGATCTGATGTACTAATCAATAGTCTCAGGGGATCAACATCGTAAACAACGGAAATTGCTAAACCCCGTATTTAGTGTCAAGCACATTCGATACATGACCCCTATTTTCTACGCAGTCACACGCCAGGTACGTTTCGAGCCTCACATCCACAGGACAGC
>QLPA01002831.1:0-15317 GCA_003313945.1 Lactifluus pinguis | reverse complement strand
CTCCCCCACTCTGACATTCCTTAAATGGAAACTATTACAAATCAATATACCACGTGATCTATTCGTTTTCCTGCAGAGCTGGCCCGCCCGTCTCACATTTCCATAAAAGGAAGCTATGACAAATGTTTATCCTTGTTGGCACAATGTTGATTTTCGTGCCTCATCTTTTTCTGCTCCATCCTTCTGTCCCTCACCTCTGTCACTGTCTCTGCCAGTGAGTTTCATCGGATCCCGGATCCGATCCGGTATCATGACAACCCTGGTCTCTGGGTTGTGGCCTCTGCCTCTGCCTCTGCCTCCTGTGCCTGCGCTGCCCGTTTCACCTCCTTGTTACGAATTTCTGACCTTTTCGCGTCTCGCAGTGTTTTGAACCCTCGACCAGCTCACGTGATAGCTAGTGATGGACACGGGTTTGGGTATACCCACCGGGTTTGCGGGTGGGGTATCCATGGGCCAGGGTCTCAGGTATCGATTTGCCGGCCCGCGCCAAACCCCTACCCCAGAGCGCGGGACCCATACCCGCAGCTACGGTTATGTCACGTGTGCTGGCAAGTGCTCATGCTGGCGCACGCCAATCCCTGCCTCTCGTCCTTCCTCATCCCTACCCACACCCACCTTAATCTATGCCCACTGGCACTCGCCCACGCCTTCTGTTATGCCCGCCCGACCGGCTCACATCCTCACACATCCGACTCGACTGCCCACGCGGCCATGCCTACACCGGGCTGTTGCCCACAGCTGTTTATCCTGCTCGCCTCGCCCCCCTTCACCTACGCCTGTCCGATCTGTGGCTACGCACCACCTCGCCAACGCCTGTTCGACCGGCCCACTGCCCACGCCCATCCAACCCGACTGCCCACTCGGCCACGGCCACTCCGGGCTACGCCTCGCCCACGGCCATCCAGTGCTTGCAGGGGTGAATGATATGATGGTTGTTTAAACCATAATAAGCTGGCCCCAAGATATTAGGTGCAGTTACTTTTGCTAATTGTCAGCTAATAACATGAACCTGATGGTTTTCTTGTACGTTCAGTTGCCCGGCGATAGGCACACCGCCACCGCCATCTGTCCCACAGTACACCCCATTCTTCGGTGACAAACACATCACTTTTCGAAGTTAGGGATCCCGATCGCACGCGACAGCCATCTCGGAACTCGCGGACCCGACGACGCAGCCTCCCTCCGCTCTCTCAACGTACTCCCCTCCAGCGGTGTCCCGCAGATCCATCAGAGGCCCGCGATTTGTTTCGCGTGCTTGCATACATCGATGTGGCCCATCCACTGATCCAAGTCGGGGCCGCCACGAGCTGTGCATCGCGTGAAGTGCTGTGCTCGCTGGATGCACAAGCGAGCAACCACCGTATCATGTCTTTAACCCCGCCTACACCCAGGTGATGTCTTTTAGATCTACTATTTTTTTTATTTGGTATAATGTGGGTTTTGTCTTTCCCTTCCGATTTCTTTGTCATTTCTTTTTTTCGTCTAAGTTGACCACGCCTTCTCTAGACTTAGTCCCTCACCCTTCGCGTTCGCGTTCACGTCCACCATCACCATCACCGCCATCGCCACCACCGCCGTTACCGTCGCCTGCCGCCACTACCAACAGCACGCTTGAGGGGGGCTGGCCCGGGGTGGGGCCGTTCGTACGACATCAACGATCCATTCATTTCAAACACACTCGCATTGGAGGGGCATTGGGATGCCTGAGGTGTGCTGGCATTACTAAGTATGTTGCATCCACACTACCATCTCACTCACATTTCTGTAGTTTTTTTCCATTCGCTCACTCCCCCTTCGTCCCCCTGTGTCCTGTTGGATGAGGGATGCCTTGGATGGCCTCGCGTGGGTCCTCGCCACTCAGGGGTGCTGCTCGTACCACGTTGACGTCCTTGGCGTCAGGGTCGCGCTGGCGGCGCTGTTGCGACCATCTAGAGCGTCTGACGCCTGCGACCAACGGGTCGTGGGGCGCCCCCCCCTCCCTGCCACCACCACTTAGCACTCCATGTCTTTCTTGCCATGGCTTCGTCGGCACGACATTTAGACAACCTTCTGGAATGGAGGAGTGGATCTGTCATGTGATCGATGCCCCTCATCCCTGTCCGCGCTCACCCGACTATCCCGCACTGGTCCAACAGCTCCAGCCTGCACACTGTCCATGCCCACCTGGGACCTATCTCACCTACACCTGTTTTTATGGGCACACTGCCTGTGCCCACCCGACCTGACTGCAGACACTGCCATGCACACCCCGGGCTACTGCCTTGCCCACGGCCATCCAACTTGCCCGCCCTGCCCCCCTTCATCTATGCCTGTCCAATCCCTGGCCACATGCCACCTTGCCTACACCTGCCTGTGCCCATCTGACCTGACTTCCCATGTGGCTGTGCCAATTACTGCCTTGCCCATGTTGGCCAACCCCATACCCTTACCCACTGGGTATGGGTTTTCCTAGATACCCACAGGATTATCTGCGGGAACCCGTACCCATGCCTGGGGTACAGGTTTTTCTGGGGTAGGGGTAAGGGTACCTCTGAAGATACCCCAGGGTTACCCACGTCCATCACTAGTGATAGCTGGTCACTTGACCGATTACATAATCACGGGACTCTCCGGACATTAGTCATTCCCATGACTAATGTCATTTATGCTTACTCATTCGGCTTACTCTGAGCCCCTCTTCCGGTACTATGCTGATCTACGATATATTCTAGTATCCGTGTGACATACATGTCACACGTCACTCCCCTAGACGTATATAAGACCAGCCTAGTTAGCCTGTAACACCCCAGACTTTACTTCGTCTCTCAATACACAGACAGTCTCCCCTCTTCTCCCTTTAAGCCTCCCTCCTAGCTGTTGCCTAGGGGATACTTAGCGGTCGTCTAAAGGGATATCAGACCTCTCCTTCGACTTGCAGTAGAGTGCATCCGTCAGCACAACGCCCTCCTCTACGTTGTAAGCCGCAGGCAGAACTAG
The DNA here is from genome assembly GCA_003313945.1 of Lactifluus pinguis. Taxonomy (NCBI): domain Eukaryota; kingdom Fungi; phylum Basidiomycota; class Agaricomycetes; order Russulales; family Russulaceae; genus Lactifluus; species Lactifluus pinguis. The sequence continues at coordinate 12,341 of QLPA01002831.1, read as the reverse complement.
TATCACACTTGACGCTGTAGAGTGCCTCCACGACACGTCTAGCCTCAAGCCAGTTGTTCTCACAAGCACAAGTCGTGCACAAGGTCCCTGTGAACCTTGACAAAAGTAAAGTCTCCCAAACTCATTCGTTGCTGCGGACGCCGCGCAACACACATCGATCAACCTAAGCAAGTCGAACAAGTCACGGAAGTCGACACTCACCTTACAAGAGGAGGCACTACACCCCCAGTAAGCACTGAGTCAGAGGAAGCACCCAGTCGCACCACGACGCACAAAGGAAGAACCTTGTGCAGCACTAGTTATCACCATCACGGACGAGCTCAGGAAAGCCCTGAAGCTACCACAAACCCCCTTCAACCCAAAGAACAGCCTTGACCTTAGCATGTTGCTAAGAGGACCGCCTTACACCACACACAAGTTCCACGAGTTCAAACCAGGACAGAGATCCCATCCTACCCACGTTCACGCACTCGAGCACGAATACTTCTGCAAAGAATATCGTTGGGGAAACCGTTGCCTATACCACCATTGACCCAACCGCACCTACCAATCCACCGCTCTTCATCGTAGAAGAAACCCACGCTGCAGAAGACCCCAACAGGAGAATTATCCCTGACCCGCCACGTGGACGTTTTGTCGTAACCCAAGAAAACCTATTATCGCGCCTATTCCAAGTCAGGCTAACAGACCTCAACCGAGCCCTTCTACATTCCATTGTCCTAGAAGTGCAGTGGATATACACCGAACTCCAACTCTTCTACACACTACGAATGGAAGACCCCCAGCTAGGAAGCTTCTTCTTCAACACCATCGAGCTCTTGGAGTACTACCAAGTTTGGCTACTCGAGATCCTACATACCAATCACGTCAACATCGACGAGACAGGAGAACTTACACGACCTCGACCGACTCAGGGAAACCGTCGATCTGTTCTTCGAGACAGAACAAACCATCTCCCTACTCAGGACGCACATTGAAGAACACCCCAACCAGGAACTGAGAACCATCAGACTAGGGCTACTCACCGCCCTTAATCGACGAACGCAACTGACAAGAACCCTCCTTACCCTCATACTACAGATAACCAACAACCTCCTAACTACGAGAGAGTAGACCTGGAGACCCTCACACCAGACGATGAAGAATTCCTCGCCGAAGCCAGACAAAGACTCGCAGAACTTGAACAAGAAGCAGCATCGCTTGCTGAGCTCAGAAACATCCTTGCCGAACTCAGAGACATCTACCAAGAGATCGAATTCCTGGAGGACTTCATCACCAGCCATCCAGAAGACGCCCATTACCACGAAACCAAACTAAGAGCCTTTCGCTACTACCAGATCGCGCTTTGGGTACTACTAGGAGTACCTGAGGCAGAAGCAATCGCCGCAACACGTCGTTCACGGGAACCATCCGAGACGACGGATTGTGGACCATCTTTCCCCTCAGAGTAGGAGACACCTTGCCAGCATACGTAAAGGGATGAGCCAAGTGGATCACCCTCTTCCCAGACACCAATCAAGGAATCTATAGAATCGACAGAACTGACGATCAAGGGCAACCAGCCTTCAACCACATTGAACAAATAAACAACCAGTGGTTCATCGTTCAAAGCAACGAAGACGAACCAGAGTTCAGAACCCTCGGAAAGGGTAGACTAACCTTCGAACAAGCCTCGACAGCAGGACTAGGGGATTGGACCCTAGGGAGAACCGAAACTCCCAAAGCATCTACCAGCAGCACATTCAAACTAGACCCAGATGATGAATTCAGCAACACCGACGAACCAACGAAACAAGCACCCCCTCTAGCAGACGACACCCTATCTCTCGCGGTCGACACTATAGTCACCCTCCAAGGAACGCACCCCCTCACTCCAGAACAACCACTGGCCATGGCGCCAGCTATTTCCCAACACACCTACGATATCCACCAACAAGGGTATGCCCTACCGATACCACACCTGTCTAGCCTGGCAGCTCCTACTATTCCAGCCGGAGCTTCAGCCACCACACAAGGGATGGGGCAAGGCAGTGGAACGACCGCCACAGCGCAACCTCAGCCTCCTCCGTCAGGAGGAATGAAAGGAATGCCCCCTGCGGTATTCACCGGGGAAAGGAGCAAGAGTGATGACTTCCTCAAGGAATTCAAACACTGGAAAATGATCAACAGACACACTAGTGAAATGACCTCGCCATACGATCGAACGCTGATGGCATTGGCCTACATCAAAGGAGACCAAGTTAACGACTGGCAAACCAACCAACTGAACAAGTTGGAACGAACCACTTACGCACACACCGATGAAGACATCTGGAATGACTTCAAAACAGCATTCAAGGATGCATTCTTGTATTCAGACAAAAAGCAAAAAGTGTACGAAGAACTAAAGAAACTCAAGATGAAGGACGACGCAATCGACCAATATATTGTGGAATTCGAGCAACTAATCGCACGCGCCGGATGGCCCAGAGGAGAAGAAGGAACGAAGGACCTATTCCAGGAAGGCCTAACGGAAGGCCTGAAACGTGCAATCCTGAACCAGGAAAAGTGGCCCTCTACCATTGAAGAATGGCAGAAAGACGCCATTACCCAGACCAATAGACACAAAGCTAGGACAGCAATCCTCGGCCCACGACAAAACTGACGGACTCCCCTTCCTCCTCCTCCTCCTCAATATAATCAGTGGAAAGACTCCTACCGACGAGCCTTAGGCCTACCACCCAAACAATCAAACCGAGGACAAGGACCCGTCCCCATGGACGTAGACGCCCAATCCCTCAAACAGAAGAAGGAACAGTGGCGCAAGCAAGGAAAGTGCCTTCAGTGCGGACAGTTCGGACACTTTGCAAAAAACTGCCCCAAGGGACAACCCAGTCAACGCTTTGGACCCGGAACGTCGCGGCAAGCTGGACCCTCCAGACAAACCTATGCAAACCCTCGAAACCAACCTCCACCACCGTATACAGCAAACAGTAACAATACCACCAACCGAACTCGCCCCACCAGAGACTCCAGAAGAACTGGTGACAAGGAGCAGCCTAGCCAATCTCCCATCCAGAACCCCGAGCTGCCCCCCGCGCCAGACTACTCTGAAGGGCCGGAAGACGTAGCCCAACATATCCTCCAAATGAATAGGGAGGAGCGAGAGTTGGTGTGGGATAAGCTGCAGGAGGGCACGGATGAGGATTTTGCTTAGGCTCTCTCTCACCAGCCAAAGAGGGAGCCAATGGACCGAGTATCATGTTTATATGACAAAGAGGATTCAAAGGAATAAACATTCCATTTTTGTTCAACTCGATACGCGGGACAGCTGGAGAACTTGCCCTACTGGACAGCGGCGCACAAGAAAACATGATTGACCGACGAACTATCAAACGGTGGGGAGTCCCCACAAAGAAACTTTCCAGGCCCATTGTAGCAACCAACGCCGATGGGAGCAAAAACAAAGGAGGAGAAATCCATGACTACGTCCTCTTCCGAATACAACGAGGACAACAATGGGCAAATTTACCGTTCTACGTAACCAACCTGGGGACCAACCGAATCATCTTCGGCTACCCCTGGCTACGAACCTTCAACCCCAAAATCGACTGGGCGATCCCAGAACTGGACGGATTGACTACCGAACTATATAGCCCTGGGGCTAGAGTGGCCCACCTACTTAACGTGGAAACCCACGTGCGGAACAAAAACACACTGAAAAAGACGAACGGTTGGGCGATGATCGCCCACCTCCAAGCAAGAAAGGAGGACGACGACAAGGAACGCATTGAACAGCAAAAGAAGCGACAAGCAGAAGCCACCGCTATCATCCGACGGTTTGCCAAGCAAGAAAGAACACCAAAACACCCGGAGCTCAACTGCTTCAAACGAGCGTACCAAGAAGGGATCCCTAACTCGATTGAACACCCCGAACTCATAGAGTTCAGAAGAATCTTCCCAGAATACCCTACTGGGATTTCAAAAATATCTGAGCCACGTCAAATGACCCCTAAAGAAACCCCGAACGACTTTTTTAACAACCCAGACAGACTAGTAGGATGCGAAGTCCATAAAGTCCAATACCCTGACAGGACGACGGGATTCCAAGCTACGGAAAAGCCCGACATTGAGGAAACCCCAATCAAAGTCAACAAAACCACCATGGCCACGGCCTGGGCTATGGCAAACGCGAAGCCACCCGTCAAAGCTAAGAATGCAACCGACGGCCTGCCGGCCAAGTACAAGGGCCATTGGAAGGTCTTCTCTGAAGAACTGGCCCAACGCTTTCCTCCGCCAAGGGCCGACGACCATCAGATCAAATTAAAGCCAGACGCACCCACTACTATTCCCACGCGAGCATACCCGCTCAACCCCAAGGAAACGGAGGCACTAAAACAGTGGATCGAAGAAAATGAACGTCTCGGATACATCGAAAAGGGGGACTCCCCTTGGGCAGCGCCCACCTTCTTCGTCGATAAGAAGGACGGGAAACTACGCCCAGTGCAAGATTACAGAAAGCTCAACGAACAAACGATCCTGGACGTTTACCTGCTCCCAAGAATCGAAACTATCTTAGAGCAACTGGAAGGAAAACAGCTCTTCACCACGCTGGACGTCCGGTGGGGCTTCAACAATATCCGCATCAAGAATGAAGACCGCTGGAAAGCGGCCTTCATCACCCCCTTTGGCCTCTACTTGCCCAACGTCATGCCCTTTGGGCTACAAAACACCCCGGGAACCTTCCAACGGTGCATGCACACCACTTTCAGGGACATCCTAAACGAATACCCTGACTACGTCAACATCTACATGGACGACTTCCTGATTGCCACCCCCAATAACACCCCAGCAGACCTGCAACTCCATAGAACCCTAGTTCACAAGGTACTACAACGATTCGAAGACAAGTCCTTCTTCCTGAAAGCGAGCAAATGCCACTTCGAACAAACCAAGGTCAACTACCTGGGAATTGTAGTCGAAAACGGACAAATCAAGCTGGACCCTGTCAAACAAAGGGGACTGTTGGAATGGCCAGTAGAACAATCCACCCTAACTGGGGTCCGAAGCACTCTGGGAGTATTCGGATACCATCGACCTTTCCTCCCCAACTTCGCAGAAATCGCTAGACCCCTCACTGACTTACTCAAGAAGGACGTCCTATTCACCTGGGGAGAACCCCAGCGCAACGCGGTCCGCCACCTCATCAAAATGGTCGAAAAAGATATTGCACTCAACTGCCCTAACCATGACCAGCCCTTTGAGCTGGAAGTCGACGCGTCCCAATACGCCCTGGGAGCGATCCTGTTCCAGAGAACCCCGGATGGCCTACCACACCCAATTGGCTACTATTCCCATGCCCTCACCGCCGCAGAACGGAGCTATGATGTCCATGACCGCGAACTCCTGGCAATTATTCACGGACTCAAACGGTGGCGCCACCTCCTTGTCGGCGCAAAACACCCCGTCAAAGTCTGGACGGACCACAAAAATCTCCAATACTACTGACACCCTAGGGACATCAACCGCCGCGTCGCCCAATACATCCCCTTACTAGGGGAATATAATATCACCCTCATTCACAAGCCAGGCACCACGATGAAGGCTGACCACCTGTCATGCCGCCCTGATTTTCACAAGGGAGACTCAGATAACAAGCAACAGATCGTCCTGCCCAGCGAACTCTTCGTTCGCATCGCCACCATTCGAGCCTCCCCCGTATCAACCTGGGAACGTCGCCTCCTCCTCGCGCAAGAGACGCATGCCTCAGATATAGGACGATGGCAGGTACCCTGGAAGTTATCCAGGAACGCGGACGGCCTTTGGATACATGACTCCCGTATCGTTGTCGTGGCAGACAACGACCTGAGGAGGGAGGTAGTTGCTGCGCACCACGACCACATCAGCGTAGGCCACCCCGGAATTTCAAAAACCATATATGCCATCGAACAGCACTACTGGTGGCCGGACATGAAACACTTCATCACCCAGTACGTCAAAGGCTGCGCCAAATGCCAAGAAACCAAGGTGGGCACTACAAAGCCCAAAGTTCCAGTTTACCCCATCTCAGTCAAACGAAACGCCCTACCCTTCGAGACTATTGCCCTCGACTTCATCATAGATCTCCCTCTATCGAACGGCTATGATTCCGTCCTAACAATCACAGACCACGACTGCACGAAAGCAGCATTCTTCCTCCCTTGCAACAAGACCATTGACTCCGAAGGCGTAGTCGCCTTATATGCCCAGCACCTTTTTCCACTCTTCGGAGTACCTAAGCGGATCATCTTGGACCGCGACACGAGGTTCACCTCCAAATTCGCAAAAGAACTATGCGCACACCTCAACATTGAACAGAATATCAGCACAGCGTACCACCCTCAAACCGACGGGCAATCAGAACGCACCAACCAATGGCTAGAACAATACCTCCGGCTCTACACCACCTACCAACAGAACGATTGGGCGGAGTGGCTATACATGGCACAATACGTCCACAACACCTGGCCCAGCTCCACCACCCACCAGACCCCTTCGGAACTACTCTTTGGATTCACCCCTCGCATCGGAAAGGCTTCCATTGGGACGCGGGATATCCCGGAATTAGAACGACGATCAGAATACCTAAAGCAACTACGAGACAAAGCGCAGCAAGCCATCACGAAAACCCAGGACTACATCACGCAATATCACGAACGAAAGAAGCACCAACGCCACTTTCGACCCATGAAACAAGGGCAACTCGTACTACTAGAAGGGACGAACCTCAAACTTCCATACCCAACAAAGAAGTTACGCCCCAAACGCTTCGGACCTTTCCCGATCACAAAGGTCATATCACCGTATGTTTACAAACTCGAACTTCCCAAAGCGTGGAAAATCCACAACGTCTTCCACACCTCACTTCTCACCCCCTATACGGAAACTCCTGAGCACGGGCGGAACTTCCCTGAACCGCCCCCGAATCTGATCGAAGATGTGGAAGAATACGAAGTCGAAGAGATCCTCGGATCCCGGATGAAGAACAAGAAACTACAATACTACCTCAAATGGAAAGGGTATTCCGCAGCACACAACTCATGGGAACCGCCGAAGAACATCAATGCCCCGAAATTAATCCGAGATTTCCACGACGCAAACCCCCGAGCTGTAAGAACTGTGGCACTTTCGAAACTGATAAAAGGACCCCTATCCACGCCTTCAACAGACAACCCCCACTTTATGGACTTTGACCTCTCCCACTGTTTCACTCCTAACCTCGAGCTCAACAGTGTAAACATCGACGAAGCCACCCACACCATCCTAGAGTACCACGCCTTGACCCCAGATCTCCAGTTACCCGGCGACCATAGCTCCCCCATTGATGCCCGCTCATCGCCACCAGCATACCAACCCCAGGTTGGGACCGTTCCACCCTTACCTCCGACCGATGAACATATCAGTCCTCTCGCCCTTGGACCTCACAGCAGCGGAACACGGACTTACGAACCCGGTGCAGCTACCACCATCTCACCCACTCCCAGCGAAACCGAAGAAACCGAAGCGTCGCCTGTGCTACATCTGCCGCCGTTACGATGGCCACTACGCAGCCAACTGTCCCCAGAAAGCTACAGTCCAAGCCCCACGCTCTTCAACCCCAGTCATTCCCTCGACTCCTTCCACCTCGACGACGACTTCCAAGCGCGGTCGACTCCTGTCCATTCGTCAGTGGGCGAGGAACGTTTTACCCCTCAGCCGACGGCGTACTCAGCCCCTATCACGGGGTGGGACCAAGACGCCACCACTACCAATACAGGAACTCGAGGAGATGAAAGTCTCTCCCCCACGCCCGCCTCGGAGCCCCTCATACCACGTCCGCTCTCCAACTCCAGAACCGCACACCGACGAGTTGCCTCTTCCGAACCCGCTCAATCACCCATTCATGTTACCACGGAGCCCGACTCCCCCTCCTGCAAGGGCAAAACTCCTGCAGATGATGGCCCTCGTCTCCTCCGACAGGAAGGTGCAGGCTTTTGGCACAGCGTTTGTGCCACCCAATATGTGCCTCCTCCGGACCCGCCGCGGTCTTACGTTGAGCGCCTTCCCGCCACACTTGCACTCGACTACCCCCCGCATATAGACCGACCCCGCTTCTCCCCTTGCCACCAATGTGGCAATCCACAGCCCAACCACCTGATGGATCTCTGCCCCACTGAGATCCGCTGCCTCTATTGCGTCGGGGCTCACCTAGGTTTCCAATGCCCGTACCTGCACATGTTGTGCGGGGGAGGGGTATGCTACTGCCCCGAGGACCACGACTTCGCCGAACCTGCCGGGGACCACCACCCGTGCTGGTTCTGTCCTCACACTGGAGTCCACAAGCGACGATGGTGATGGTGTTGGTGGCACAACACCCTGGAGAGAGAGGAGATAATGTTACGAATTTCTGACCTTTTCGTGTCTCGCAGTGTTTCGAACCCTCAACCAGCTCACGTGATAGCTGGTCACTTGACCGATTACATAATCACGGGACTCTCCGGACATTAGTCATTTCCATGACTAATGTCATTTATGCTTACTCATTCGGCTTACTCCGAGCCCCTCTTCCGGTACTATGCTGATCTACGATATATTCTAGTATCCGTGTGACATACATGTCACACGTCACTCCCCTAGATGTATATAAGACCAGCCTAGTTAGCCTGTAACACCCCAGACTTTACTTCGTCTCTCAATACACAGACAGTCTCCCCTCTTCTCCCTTTAAGCCTCCCTCCTAGCCATTGCCTAGGGGATACTTAGCGGTCGTCTAAAGGGATATCAGACCTCTCCTTCGACTTGCAGTAGAGTGCATCCGTCAGCACAACGCCCTCCTCTACGTTGTAAGCCACAGGCAGAACTAGTATCACGCTTGACACTGTAGAGTGCCTCCACGACACGTCTAGCCTCAAGCCAGTTGTTCTCACAAGCACAAGTCGTGCACAAGGTCCCTGTGAACCTTGACAGGCAGTCTACAGTGTCACGCTGCCTGCCCTGCCCAATGTGTCCTGACTTTTTTCGCCGCCGCTGCCTCCGTCCGCCTCCGCCATCTGGACCACTGCCTCCTGCACCACTGCCTCCGCGCCTCTGCTGCTTGCACCTCCCGTGCCTCCTCCTGCACTTCCCATGCCTCCTCCTGCGTCCCTCGTGTCCTGCCTCGCCCCGCACCTTCTCTCGAGCCTCGCGCACCTCCCTCGCCTCTTTCTGCGCCTCCTGCGCCTCTTCCCGCGCCTCCTGCGCCTCTTCCTGCGCCTCATGCGCCTCCACCACCGCCACCTCTTCCCCTTCCAGGGCTGTTCCACCAAGGCCTGTGGAACCATTGGATCCACCTGTACATAGTCCTAGATAGTGTTCATGTTGTAGTTTCTCAAATATATAAATTTTGTTGCTTTAATTTGTGTACCATTTAAGTGAATCTCCCACCAAAAGTTCAGAAAGATAAATTATTATTTTTTAATTTTATCAGTCGACTAAGAGCTGTGGCTAAGTTGAAGTGCATAAAACTTGGCTGTTCCCGGGATGCTTAGTAATACCGGCCTCATCTGGCCCAAAAACCCTGAGATCACGTGTGCGAGACAGGGCGGTTCGGTCTGTTCGGAAAATAAACCAACACATAGATCACATGGTATATTGATTTGTAAGAGTTTCCTTTTAAGGAATGTCAGAGTGGGGGAGCGCAAGGACACTTTTGATGCACAGCTTTGTCTGACGTCTTCCTGACAATCGAAAAGCTGTGTAGTGAGGGGAATACTTCGGTGGCTGATTCTTCAGTGAGCCCCTCCAACGCAGCTGCGATGAACCACTCTAGCAGGGCAGAAATTTCCAGGCTGTGGACAGAGGTAAATGAATGAAATAGTCAGGACCATTGCGTGAAATCCATCTCGCCTCGCAAGATCAATCCCAGGAGGTCCGAATAAGACCCAAAGCTGGGGCACTGAATGTTGAGTGACTCCACGCTAGAGCAGAAAGGCAGGATCTGGCGGCATATATATGCTGCAGAAGAAACTTGCCAATCTAAATATCTGCCCATGATTTTCCATGAGCGAGGACACATGGAATGAGGCATCGTACTATCTGAGGGGGGAAAAATGATAGAGGTGTCGTGAGCCGGATCGAACACCAAGGTTAGACTGGATGGCTTGGGCCAATTCAGGTGACTAAAAAACCGAACGGTTTGTGGGATGTCAAAGACAAGTTCAGGCTGACGGGAGAGTCCGAAGGTTATGTTGAAGCGATCGAGAAGAGGAGCATCGATTTGGGCCACATCACGGAAACTTCTGGAAATAGGTATGATAAGGGTAATCCTGGCAATTTTGGGACTACCATATAATTTTATTTAACAAGTTATTGCAATCCCTTGCCATACATTGTAAAATATTTTTATAATAAAATTATTTTCATCAGGTATTGTCAATAATAACTTTGGGATAACAATCCCTGATAACGATAAGATTTTTTTGACAATACCTTGACATGATAATCTTATCGTCATCAGGGATTGTCAATATAATCTTATCGTTATCAGGGATTATTATTGTAATTTTTGTTTGTGCTCACGTGCACGCAAATGTCCAGGGCTGTAACCCACTTACTATATATGGTGTCAGTCACACGACTTTGCCTCTCTTTCTCCTTCCACACCGACTGACTACCAACACTCGCGCGCTGCATACGGCAACCTTCCCTGTCGCGTCGACCGTGCATGTACTGTCACGGTGTCCTGCCATCGAGACAGTAACAGAGACCTTGAAGTTCAAATGGCAATGAGCTGCTTGCCGAGTCCCCCCCTCTTCTTCCTACAATGTCGCCCACTGCCTTGCCTCCCGTCCCCCGCACTCGCCTCTACATGAAGAATGAAATTAACGAGCTCAGTGCGAACGCCAAGGTGCTGATGTCCTCCGAGTGGCGGATTCAATAACTCAAATGTGAAGATGAGAAATGGGACCAGAGTACTACATGTACGTTCTGTTTATCACTTCCCTTCTCCCCAAAAAAAAGTAAATTAACATCTGATGACACCTTTTACTTTTAGGGCAGACTTTGCAGACACCGAGTAGATAGACCAACTTCTTGAGTGGAGACATTCTCATCCAGACAAGAATGCCGCCTACGCCACCACCACGTCTTTCACAGAAGCCGAAAATCGTAAAATGTGGCGATGCGACGTCTTCCCCGAAAAGAATGTAATGTTTATTCTCCCTTAAGAAATACCAAATGAATACTCACTCACAGCTTTTTTTTTTCTCTCTCTAACTAAACGACCTTACCTACTGAAGAGACCCGCGATATCTACCTGATGCTCCTAACGCTCCCCTTCGCCTACGCCTACGCCTACGACGCGCGTACAACTCAACACGATCCGACTTCAGAAAGCGCATGGACCATCGCAACGCTAACACCGCCATTCTCAGCTCTCGATCCACCTCCTCACCATCCACCTCCAACCACCGCTCTTCGTCGTCATCGTCGCGACTTCAACACCAGAAACGACCCTGAACCGCTGCTCGCTCGCCTTTCCTTTATACTGCTCCTGGACGCTCGCCGAATCATGCCGAAAAGGCTGAGTGTTCAATGGTACGTATCACTCTTGTTTTTTTTTAAAAAAGCGCTAATTTTTGTTTCTCTAGCTGCCGCGCCGCAAATGCGGGCAAGTGTCCCCCGTGATGCATTTCGTCTGTCATCCTCGTCGTCAGGCCTCACGTTTTTTCAATGGCCGTAGTTCACCTTCTGTCCTTCATAGTCCTCGGGCTCACCCTCGTTTTCACCCTCCCACTTGTCGTCTCTGTCAGGCGGCAGGTCCCCGAATAACGTGCCCGTGCAATCCTCAAGACGTACACTCTCGGCAGCGCAGTGCACCTCCCAGCCCTCCCACCACGCGTACCCCTCCTCTTTGGGCCCATTCATCACCCCAGTCCCGCAAGCAGCGTGGGATTCAACACTCGCAGGCCAGTAGCAGGTGACACTGCGGTTCCGGGTGCGCCCGCTTCTTTTACCATCATCCCCTTTCTTCCGACGGATCGCCCCCCGCTCTAGTATTCTTTCGTAGAGCAAGGCTTTGGTCCATTCACCCTCATCAATTGAGGCGACTCGACATCGCTGTCTTCACATTCTTTACCGCCTGCACCCATGATTGTTCCAATCGAGTACATGGGCCACACACTTCACCTCCGTCTGCCCGCGATCGCGCAGTCTGCGTCACTCGCGTATTTCGCACGACTCGACGAGTTCCCGCTTGAAACCCCACGCTCTATGCGAGAACCCGATCCGATGGATGGCCAAACTGCCGAGGACATCGAGTTCTACAACCGCGCCTTCTGCGACAATGCCAAACTGCTGCCCTCAAC